>CM047877.1:18445123-18715748 GCA_026212405.1 Petrea volubilis
AATTTATTTTAAAGGGAAAAATATTATTTACCACCCAAAGTATTCAAGTTTTTATAATTTGTCTTATGAACTTTTTTTTTTTACAGGTTGCCATCTAAACTCCATAATTTTTACAAATTATCATCCAGGTTTATAGTCCGACGGAATATTCCTCCCATATTCTGTCACATGACATTCATAAGGGCGGAATATTCCACCTAGGTTCTGCCGGAATATGCGCTTGGATGTGAATTTGTAAAAATGTAAAGTTTAGATGGCATCTAGTAAAAAAAGGTTGATATGATAAACTGTAAAAACACACATACTTTGGATGGTAAATAATTATTTTTTCTATTTTAAATTAGTGAGCCAAGTCCTCATATTGATGTAATAATGGTAATTTATAGTTTATTACTATTTGCTTGATATTGCCACACTCAAAAAGATTGGAATCATAAACTATTTACTTTATTGTAAACTTTTATTATCCAATCAAATTATATTGTGATAAAAAAAAACTAATATTTAATTTTAGTATAAATGGATTATCCAATCTCCATGTGACGTCTGAGTCTTCACGTGGTATCATTGCAACACGGCTAAGTGGTGCCCAGTTCCTTGCTCAGAGGTAGTCCTCCTCCCTCCTCAAAGTGGTCCCCCAAGTAATGGTTTTAGACATACCGTTGCACCACGCTTGCACAAGGCGTCTCTATTGTCTATGCTAGAGAATATGCTCTATATGGCACAACGGCAACATGTCACCTTAATCCTAGTCCTATGCATACATCACTTTATCTATAACTAAAAGGTAAGTACATTGTTTATGAGTACGAATTTCCTCTATGAGTGCCTTATATTCTACATATTTTGCCCCTGATCTTTTGCTCGATATACTTGGATTTAAGTATCGGAGGATTTTTGCCAAAGACACTCCCTACTAAGCTCACATGTGTTGCATTTTCTAACAGATCAAAGACCTAAACCAACGTATTTCGGAGTATTTCACCATCTTTTTGAGGACAAGGTTCGGGCTAGGTCTAGATCGAGGAAGAGATATCATCAAATTTATAGAGAGTCCTGATGCTTTATAAGAACTAGCAAATGTGGCACACGTAAAAAATATAAAAGTTAACCAAATATGCTTTTTTTTGGTAATATTAGTCATGTAATAATATTCTTGTGAAAAAAATTGCTTGACCTAATAATTAAATTTTATGATTGACATAATAAATAATAAGATAAAGTAAACTAAATTTTGAAAGTATGAATATGAAGGAGGAAAACAAGAATAAACAAAGGAGAAAAAATAATATCATTTTGAAAAGATGAGAGGAGATAGGAAAGACAAAAGGGGGGTTCTATGTTAGTCACAACTTTAGGCGACTAACCTTAGCAACTCCCTACGAAAATGCCATATGTACAATTTTGAAAAATATCAACAGGTTTAAGATACAACTAACCTTAATCACTTCTTAAGAAAATGTTAGGTGCACAATTTTAAAAAAATCTCAACATATTTAAGAGTTTTTTGATTTTTAGTAACCGACTAGGGGTCAAAAATTTTTTTGTCTCTCTCGTATGAACATTCCCTAATTTCCCCCTCCCTCCCTCCCTCTCTCTCTCTCTCTCTCTCTCTCTCTCTCTCTCTCTCTCTCTCTCGTGAATCATATGCCTTAATTATTAACTTCACAAAAAAAAAAACATTACTTATTAAGACTTCTTATGGTAAATGGTTTAATTCAATTAAATAATAGTTGCATCATATTTTGTTTCATTCTTTACAAATAATAATATTATTATTCTCTTTTAAGAGTTCTTGTGAACGAACTTAGCTGCTATTATTATTATTATTATTATTATTATTATTAGGGATGAATAATATTCCGTATTCAATCACGAGTATATATATCTTATCCAAGTTACCATTAAAAACGTCGGCCCTCTATTACGAAATTTTTATGTGAATTCATAGATGTATAAATAAATACAAATTCTAGGGCAAAATTACTCAAAATCAAATAAAATATTTACATTTAATTTTTTAATTTTAAATAAGTCAATTATTTTTGATAAAATTGCATATTATTCATCAATTATTATATGAAAAATGATAACTTGATTACTAGATATTTCGCATTAAAAGTATGAGTATTGTTCACCAAATTCCAAATGCGTACCATTTATTCATTAATAATATTATAATTGCCATAGTTATTATTATTAACTTCATGTTTGATTATACATATTAACCATATTTATTTAAATTAATAAACAATTTTCATATTTAGTTACCTTCTCTAAAGAGCACATATTTTTCTATATACAAATGGTGTATTACGTCATCTAGCTAGATATATATTCATTACAAACCATATTATTATTATTAAAATCATCATCATCGTCATCATTATTATTATTACTACTACTACTACCACCACTACTACTACTCCTCCCATATTCCCACCTAATTATTGATCTTATAATCATTATTATTTTTGTAGTTGTCTTCCATTGAATTATTGCTAATATATAGTTATCATTATTACTGTTATTATTCATTATATATATATATATATATTATAACCATAGTTAGTGAGATCAATAATTGAACTTCATATTTGGTTATATTTTTCAAGGAAAATATTGAATATATTACTTCATCTTGATCTATATTTGTTAAAAACACATATTATTATTATTATTATTATTATTATTATTATTATTATTATTATTATTATTATGTTTCGTGTTAGTTTGTCTCCATTGATAATCAAAGTACATTTTTTTTTATCAACTAGTGTTTATTGCACTCTCTTTATGTATTTTTATATCTTCAAATCACTTTTAAAAATACATTATTTAATATCAATGCAGATAAGTCGTTGTAGGGTCAATCTATGGATAGCATGACTAGTTTACTTCATAATGATGCCCATATTTTACAAATTTTGTTTTTATTTAGGGCGATTTACACTTCACACCCTAAAAACATCTTAAACAATCACTTTCCACATTCAAAAAGAAAAAAAATAGTAGATTGCACCCTAGAAAACTTTTAGTTTTAGTATTAATACACCCTCACAATTTTTAGGCCAAAAAATCCATCAAAGTTGACTTCTTCTTAAGGCAAAATTGTCAGCCTAAAAAGAATATTAATCTCCCTCCAAAATCCTAAACATGATTTGGAAATCTATTTGAGGTATTTTACTTTTTCACGAAATGAAAAAACAAAGTAACAATCTTCAAAACAAAACTAAGGTTTTTTTGCAACTTAAACTCTTCATTTTTCAAGAAAAATTTGGGGGAAATTTCAAAAATAATTTCAAAGATTCATGTACAACTGGAGCAATGGTATGGAAATTGAGAGAAGCACACAGAAGTTCTTCATGTATTCAACATGGTTGTCAAGCTCTTTATATTGGTAGAAGAAAATTTATTTGCAATTTATTGTATTGAATATCCTTTTCAAAAAGTTTTGTTTAAACATAGTAAGTAATAGTTGCGTTTATCTATATTAAAATGCCAAATGATGAATTTTTGAGACTATTAACCCAAACTTAAAATCTATTACTTCATTTGCTACTGATTGTGATCCTTTTTTTTTTGTGTGTGTTTTTCTCTTTAACTAATTTCGCCTATTTTTTTAGTGAATAAGTTTTTCCATTTGTATTTTAGCTCCAAATATTTGTTCTTAAAAATAGTGATCTAGTTTTAGAATTGTCATGTTATTGTAAAAGAAAAAACTTCAATAAACAAAAATCATATTTAATATATGGTAAATATTTGGTGTCTATTATTCTTTTCATGTTAAATGTTGGAGTCAAGAGCAAAAAATATATTTGTTTTGTAGGCTGACAATTTTGCCTTTAGAAGTAGTTAACTTTGATCGATTTTTTTGCCTGAAAATGGTGAGGGTGCATTGATACAAAAATTAAAGGTTTTCTAGGGTGCAATATGCTATTTTTTTCTGTTTGAGAGTGGAAAGTGACTACTTAAAGTATTTTCAGAGTGCAAAGTATAAATCGCCCTTTTATTTAAAATATGAATCAGCGATGAATGTTATGTATTTTTTGAAATATGTTAAAAACTTAAATCAAACATAATACTTTATCAACTATTAATATATGTTTGGATTTTTGAATGATAAATACTATTTATTTTGGTATTTATTTAGTGTTTTGATTTTTGTACCATGCTTTTCAACTTGTTATTCATGTTAATACCCGTATTCTTAAATTAAAAAAATTATATGTTGAATTTAGGGCCCGTTTGGATGAATTTAAAAAGTGCTTATTGAATGGTGCTTTTATAGTAGAACTTTTTTTTAAGTCAAGAAATTTTGTGTTTAGATTAAATATTTAAAATTGTTTTAAAATGTGTTTTTTTTAAACTACTCTGGGGTAGCTTCTAAAAAAAACCAAAGCTTTTGTTTTTTTTAAAAAGTCCATTCAAACACATTTTTTTTTCCCTCTAACATGTTTTTTTTTTCCAAAAAAATAAATGCTTATTCTTTAAAAAAAAGCTATCCAACCGAGCTCTTAATCACTTTCCAACTTGGTGGAAAAAGAATGAGTAGTAATGGTCCAATGGACCTAAAGGCGTTAAATCTTTAACTTTCATTTTTTAGGTTAAAACAAATTGTTAGTATTTAATGAACTCATATATGATCTGTTACATTATTTTATAATAAAATCACTTGGTGACCTGTGTAGCAAGTCACTTTACCTCAACTTTACATCCACAAACAGGTTGCAAGTCATATAAAATGAATTGCTTAGATTAAATATAACATTTTGAATGGTTGAAATTAAAGGTGCTAATGTTAGTCACCAACGAAGTTTGACTAATGATAAAATTTTCCAAGAAAAAATAGTTATGTTTGCTAAACCAAAAAAAATCATCAAATATGGTTTGATATGAATTGGATTTGGTCAGGTAAGCTGGTCAAGCGAAGTGGTTGATTGAGTTTGATACTAGAGGCAAATAAAGGGAAGAGTTCTTGCACAAGGTGACAAGCAAACATGAGTTAGTTGAGGGGGTATCGACTCAGACCTCCCAATACTCAAGTCAAATACAAAATAAGGATAAGCATCAACTAGAGTAAATGTTGGAGTGAGGATATTAAATATGTGCTTATTTGCCTCAATAAATGATAGGGTAATAATAGTGGATAGATCTTAACTTTGCAGTGTTTATGATGGGGATTTTTCACTTAATCCATGGTAAAATCTTGCAAATAACCATGATGAGGTATGACTTTCCTCGTCAATCTAGGAATTTGACATGATACTTCAAGGTGGCTACATTAAATGAGATGTGATGCTTAAATAACCAGTGGGTGGCTGACTCGACAAAGGATTTTATGTGCGAATGGAATGACATGCCCCACATTAAATGTATGGATAACATGTCCTATTAGTTAGAAGTTGGGCTCAATTTGGGACTGACTGTGACCCCTCAATCCAAGGTCGACATGAAGTGCCTTTCGTTCGAAGCGCAGCCATTTGACTTGGGGCTTGAGTGATCGAGTAGTTTTAAGCGGGGTATGTCTCCTCGGTCATAGATCGACCAGGAAGCTCCTCGAAGGCAAGTATAGGTGGCCCATGGCCCCATCTAGAGTTGACATATGGTGAGTTTAGATTGAGTCACTTTATAGCTATCAAATGAGTCTAATACTTTATAAATAGTATAGATAAATAATTATTTAATGTGTTTGTAGATGTAAAAGTTTTTCAAGTAATTGATATATGGTTATGGTTGACAAAATGTTATTACTTTGGAAACTAATGGTGATAGTTACTGAATTAAAAATCATTTTTAATATTAAAAATGAAACAAACACCTTTTTCGTGTTTTAAATAGCAAGAAAAATTAGAAAAATAAAAATTAAGAACAAACAAGAACTCCTTAGAATCCCGTTTATTTGGACCTGATCATCACATCAACCCACCTATTAGTTTTAACTTTTAAGTAGGTCTCGAGACGTAGACGCAGTGAAATATTAAAATTTTCTCAAAAGGTGGGATACCGTTTGTAATTAGGCGGTCTGGAGGAACATAATTGTAATAAACCAAAAGAATCCTCAAAAACAACTCAAAAGAAAAATCAGTTCAGTGGCCTGGCCCAAAAATGACCGGGAAATTACAAATGGGCCCAAAGGAGTACAGATGGTCCAATAAGATCAATTCCGATAAACAGGCGTGGAGGGGCATTTCAGTAATTTAGCAATTCGTTCCACCATATCTCGTCTCGAGTTCTACCCCTCCCTACCATTTCATACCAACCCTATTATTTCCTGCCCTAAGCTCCTGCTATTCCGTCCTAATTGCCCATTTCTTGAATAAAAAAGAGAAAAATTCTAGATTTATCTGTTTTGTTTGTTTTGCAATTTTTGATAAATTTTCTCTGGTTGCTGATATATATATTTTTTCTTCTTCTCTGATAATTGTTTTTGTGTTGTCATGGAATTAGGGTTTTGTATGTCCACACCTTAATTCCTCGTAAAGTGTGGGGGTTCTTTCGTCATCCGCTGGAATCGCTGCAAATTCCGCCCTCGGCTGTGAGTGTTCTTTTCCTAAATTTATGGTACTGCCTGTCTATTTCTCCCATTTTCTTGATTTTTTTTCATCCTAATTTTGCTTTCTGTTTCACGGTCTTCGCCTGTATTTTGAGGATATAGGAACTATTATATAGTGAAATTATTTCCCTGTAATATGAAATGTGTATATCTGTGAAATTAAGTTCTACCGTGTAGTTTGATATGTCAATTAATTTGATGTTTTCGTTGAGTTGCTGATATGGGCGAGCTGTTTTGGTTTTTGTCTTTTTTGACCCGCTTGAGCGTGTACATGTTTGTTTATATTGTTGAAAATTTTAACTTGGGAAGCTTTTCCGGGGCGTGCTTGCAGTTGGAGAATGTAGATGTAGTTTAAAAATGTCGCTACCGTGGCATGTCTGTAGTATCCTTCAATCTTTTGACATGCATGTGATTTTTCTTAATCATATGCAATTAGAGATTGGATGATGAAATGGCACTTCAAGTGATGTAAATCATGATATGCTGTATGTCTAGCGAGCTAATCCTCAAAACATTGACATTTCAAGAAGTGCCATGTTATTTCTCTTCGGTCTTCCCACTACTACTACTGGTGTCTATTACTCAACATTCTCTCAACAATTTCCAATTTTTTTTACATATAACACTTGTTTTCAACTCATGACTCATGAATTTAATAAACACATATAAAATATTCAAAATATTATTACCAAATAAACAAAACAAATAATTAAGTATTTGGTATTATAGCTATAAAGAATTTAGCAGACACATCTATTTGTGAGGCTCGCTAGTTTGTAATATCTTTGTTTTCTGTGATTGAGAAAGTTTTGTCACTCCTGCATGATTACCTTTAGCCAAATAGTGTAGATGCGAGTGGATACATTCATAACTACTCACTTCTTGTTTGTGTCGATATAATGTATTGTGGGAGATGTGGTTTGCCTAATGGTCTCTTCTCGGTTTGTTACTTTGCTCTGATTTTGTATTCTAAACACATTGGGCTTCGCATGTTACTTCATCCAAATGAATATCCTATTAATGATTCTAAATTTATCAGGTAAGGTCTTGATTAAAGGGTAATTTGGTTGTATACAAGATGTCGTCACCATATGTTACTCTTGGCAATCGATCACTTGATCAGTGGAAGGTCACTGAGCTGAAGGAAGAACTTAAAAGACGCAAATTGACTATTAAGGGTTTAAAAGAAGATCTGGTGAAGCGTCTGGATGAAGCAGTTCGCACTGAAAGGGAAAATGCCATGGAGAAAGCAGATAATGATAACTCAGCCCAATCTGAGTTACCTTCTGAACTAGCAACGGAAGAACCTGTTGTTTCTGGAAGAACTAAGGATGTTGAGGGTATAGGGACTGACACAGTTGAAAAGGTAGATGCCAAGTCTGAGCACGAGATTGATGACCACAGAGGATCATTGGTTGAAGGCAAAGTTGTGGAGGCAGATGTACCAGGAACTAGGGCTGCTGGGCTGGAAGGGGAGCAGATTACTACGGTGGAAACTACTGCTGCAGTCAGTGAGACAGTTGAGCCTGTAACAGACTTGATTGGATCAAACTTACAGAATGATGGAGTAAATGAGGATGGACGTACTACTGAAGCGGTCAATAATGACGGGTTGCCACCTTCACAGGCGGGTGCTGTCAACAATGATGGATTGCCACATTCGCAGGAGGATGCTAAGCTTGAACTATCTGATTCTAATACTCAAGTACCTGTCATCAACGAGAGCAGCATGCCTGTGGCACCTCCTGGTGGGCCAAACTGGCAGGGTAATTTAACTAAAAATGAAGCCACACACTCGACAGTTCAGATGGAAAGTGATGATTCCAAACATTCCCTACCAGATTCCAGTGTCCAGCCATTGAAGTATCAGGTATCTGAGGTTGACCCTAATTTAGGGTTACAAGTAACATCTGATTCTGTTTCTACTGAATCTGTCTCCATTATTGAGAAAACTGAACTAAAGGTAGATGTAATTACTGATAATGTCCAATTAGAATTAGATGTTAAGCATGAGATGGTGCAGCCGTCCAGCACTGCTGTCCATGACGGTGGCGAATCACATCCGATGGATGTTGAAGAGCCACTTAGCAAAAAAGATATTGAGGAGCCACTTATCAAGAAAGAAGTTGAAGACCCAATTGACAAAAAAGTTGTTGAAGACCCAATTGACAAAAAAGATTTTGAAGACCCAATGGACAAAAATGATATTAAAGAGCCAATTGATGAGAAAGATATTGAATACGCAATTGACGAAAAGAATGTTGATGATACACTTGGCAAGAAGGTATCTGTGGAAACAACTGGTGGCAGCAAGACAGAAAATCTTGATAGTCTCATGTACATTGACAGTGGAGATTTAGGCCCTCCTGAGAAGCTAAGTTTAGACCGGAGTTCTGGTGATGATTCCATGGAGGAGGATATATTGGAGAGTAAACAAATTGAGGACAAGTCTAATAGAGTCAGTGAAAATGTGGATAAATCTGGAATGCCTATTGCGAAGGAGGAAGATCATGTTGATGTAGTTGGTCATGATAAACTAGTTGAAACAAAGTTTACAAATGTTGAGAATGAGACTGTAACTGCACCGACATCTGTGAAAAGGAAGTTTCTAGGTAAGGGTTATACATTCATGTGTTTTGTTTACAATGCTCTAATATGATTGCAAAAGATGCTTTTGCTTTTTTCTTCTCTTTTAGCTAGAAAGAGCTAAAAGCTAGAACAGCTTCACCCAACTTGTACTAGCTTCTAGGTATTTTCATATATTTTTGGAGGTTTGGTTGACATCTTATGGCGTTGCTAAGTTCTCCGCTTTTGTTTTGGTAATGAAGTTCTGCAGATGTGGTTTGATTGGGAATTTAAGTACGTATAGCATTGTGTTTGTTGTAGCCAGAGGGATTTCTTCCTTGTGCTTGTCATCCCTTTTGAGAAACTATATGAGAGTATGTGAAATTAATTGATGCATGATTGCTTATTTATGCTTGTGCTTATGTGGGAGAATGATATGAAATTTTTGTGGTTTTCGAAAGTAGATGTCAGATTCTTGTTCTTAATGGGCTAATGTCGGGGTAAAATAAACTTAATGTAGTATAATATGTTCCAATTCATCATTAAGGAAATATAAGTATGACTGATTTGGCTTTTCTGTTGCTGCTGCAAACTCCGGTGATATATGATCTTAAACATTCCAGATAAAGAAGCAGGTGGGAATAATGACCCTGTGAAGAAGGTGCGCAGGTGGAATGCAGAAGGTTTAAAGGGTTCTGAGCCACAAAGTGGTAGTATTATTGCTTCCGTAACACCTAAGGGTTCATCTGAACCTACTTTTAAGCGCTTGTCTGCAACTGACCATGCAGTTAATGAAGAAGCGCCCAAGGAGCGTGTTGGTAACCTCTAGAGTTCCTTATCCTGTTAATAATTTTTTGGCAATATTATTTCAATCTCTGAACCTGATTATTATGTTTTCTTCTTGCAGTTCCACCATCATCGAAGCACCCCACCAATTCTCTCAGAATTGATCGTTTTCTGCGCCCTTTTACTTTAAAAGCTGTGCAAGAACTTCTTGGCAAAACAGGCAGTGTTACTAGCTTCTGGATGGATCACATTAAAACGCACTGCTACGTCTCAGTAAGTTTTGCCCCTACTCTCAATAGTTATAGTGCTATCTCTCATTACTCCTTGATTGGGCAGGACAAAGATTGTGCTTTAATTGTTTCTGTAACTACAAGATTGGTCTGGTGCAAGTGCAGCATATATATACGCATATATATTTATGATTGTACAATACATGCACATATACATCCCTTGTTTTTAGTTAGCTTTACTCTGGTGTATTGTTGTATTTACTAGAAATTACTTCGTACATGCAGTATTCATCTGTTGAAGAGGCTGTAGAGACCCGTAATGCTGTATACAATCTCCAGTGGCCTCCTAATGGCGGGCGCTTGTTGGTAGCTGAATTTGTTGACCCTCAAGAAGTTAAAACACGTGTAGAGGCTCCCGCTGCATCTCCAGCAACTCCTTCAAGTGGGGCAGCTCCTACTCTCTCCACTACTCAACCTCAACCGTCAGTGCAACCTCAACCATCTCCGCGGCAGCAAGTTCTGAGGCAGCAGCTTCCACCCTCGTCTCTTCCTCCACCACCACTTTCGAATCCACCCCTTATCAGGGAACGCCTGCATCCACCACCGAGGGAGCCTCTGCCAAGGGAACAGCCTCTCCCAGCAAGGGATCGGCTTAACCTTCCACCTCCGCCTCCACTTCCTGAGAAGGCTGACCCACCGATTGTTACTTTGGATGATCTCTTTCGGAAAACCAAAGCTACCCCCCGAATCTATTACTTGCCATTGTCTGATGAACAAGTTGCTCCAAAGCTCAAGACACAGGGGAAAAATGTTAATCAGTAGGCATTAGGCTGTGTCCTGATGGCAGAGCTCTGCATCGATTCTAATAGATTGGTTAGCGTGAAAGGTAATGGTAAGAAGTATATTATGATTACATCTTTGCAGGTCTGCAGGTGTCGCGTGTAGGATGTTCCAGTTAAAGAGGGTGCTGCTGGTGCTGGTTCAGTGATGGATTCATGTTATTCATGGGTCTGAGGCTGAGTTAGAGTTAGGAATACTTGGCGAGCTTTATGTGTCTGAGTAGAACTCTATTTTGATGGACCAGATTGGGTATACCAATTTTCCCCAGCCCCAGACAATAGCCTTTTAGTTCGATGGATGAGAAACTTATTGAGGACTTCTGTTTGAAAGTTAACATTAACTTCAGATTGGAGAACTTTGATGTTTGGTGGTATGTTCTTAGTATGGGTACTGTTAAAATGTTTCCTTTTTCGTGTATTGATGGTGTTCCTTTACTTTCTGACCATCGTTATAATGGGGAATGTGGTTGTTTCCCTATTCTGAAATAACGAATCATACGGCAGGCGCGTTCTATTGGAAAATGTCATTGATGTATGTATATGTAGTAAGGTGTGGTTTTTAAGGTTATGCCAGCATGGGTGTAGCGGTTCATGATTTTTGTATGTTGGATTCAGGATGGTAAAGCCAAGTTTTTCTCCTTTGTCGTGAAGCCTCTAAATCTATGAGGAACTCTCTCTCTCTCTCTCTCTCTCTCTCTCTCTCTCTCTCTCTCATAACCTGTCGTTATGAGGAAAAAAAGTCTATCAAAAAAAAACAAAAAAAGCTCTAATGTGAAGTATCAAAGCGATGAAGCAACATTACCTTGGCCTAAGCTCAAAGTTGTGTTTATGACGGTACGAGTATGAGTGCACTGTATTCGTCGCAAAGTCTGGCCTTCAAAATTGAAAGCAAACGTTTGAATGTTTATTGGGAAAGAGCGAACCTCGGCATTGTAAATAACAGATTGCATAATGTAGAAGGATGACATAAAAAGAGTGAGTTTGAGACGAATCGCATAAGGATGACATACAAGGAGTGAATTCAAGACGAATTTTATATAACTTATATTGATAATATAAAGACATACATAGGTGGCCCGAGATAAATCTGACATGGGTCAGACTGATAGTATAAAGACATATGCGTGGCCCAAGTGTTGAATTATCCATAATATTTAAAAAATGCCTATTCAATTGGTCCGTATAATATAAATCTATGTCAAGAGGGAATATAAATATCTTAAAACCTAAACTAGAAGGCATTTGTCATAACTTTTAACAACTTTACTCATAAGGTATTCTCTCAATATATATCGTATTCAAGTAAGAAAAATGTAATCCGTAAGCAATACATAAACCCTATTACACAATACATATCAATATATATATATATATATATAATAAGTATTGTGGGAATAGGTCCTCACTCCGTTTCAGAATCGTATAGCATGAACTAGTCATGTTTACATAATTTATCACAAGGATGACATAAAAAGAGTTAGTTTGAGACAAATCATATGACGCGAACTAATCTTGTTTATAGGAGTTTAAGCAACTTTTCAAGAGATTGAATGTGCCAATGTGGTTTTAGTAAAGGCTAGTTTCCTTATTGGTCAACTTAGAATAAATTACAGTCGATACAGTTGATTATATGAAGTTGCAAATAGCCTTTTTTAATCATCATCATCATCATTATTATTAAGGGCTATGGATTGAAGATAGAAATAGAAAATTTATTATTTGAACCCAATCCTATCAAAGAGATAATGAAATTGAAATATTTGAAAACAAGTGTTCCGTTTTGTTATTTATGAAATCTAGCTATGACGTTCGTGCAATTAAAAATCATTATTTTAATTTACTCAAAAATGACTAGATAAAATGATAGAATGTACAATTAGAATTAATCAAAAAAAAGCAAAAAATTCGAATAGTTGATGGTGACCGACATAATATGTGTATAATCTACTATGATTGAAAGATAATAATATTAATCTTCGATACAAAATTAATCTCTCTTGAAACACAGTATTGTTTTTACACTCAAATAGTTATCTTTCCATAGTGGTATATTGTGAAACTTTTCATTGTAAAAGCACGCTTTATATTCTTTATTTTTAGTAAAATAAATAACTTTTTAAAGTTTCGTTCTTATTTTATATGCTTTGTTGCATAAGAGGGAAAAATAGAACAAAGAAAAAGTCCTGGGGTGAATATCACAATTTCAAAATAATCAAGGAGGTAATTGTGAATTCCTCAAAGTTTGCTCTTGGACCCTATGAAAACCCTTCACCCTGTAACGCACTATATGCCGCAGCTTTGCTAAATTAGGGTTCCAGTTTCATCTCCATCACCCTCGCAAAACCCTAAGATCAGACCTCCACAACAATGGTGGCGGCGAAGAAGACCGTACGAATCTCTCTCTCTCTCTCTCACTATCCATCTCATTTTCCGATCACCGATCTGTTTGTTCCTTTTTGCTGTGTTTATTTTGCCCCAATATTGAACGCTGATTTATTTCTTCTGTGTTTTATTTGCTGTTTTTTTTTTCTCTCTCTGCAGAAGAAGACTCATGAGAGCATCAACAACAGGCTCGCTCTCGTGATGAAGAGCGGCAAGTACACCCTCGGATACAAGACCGTGCTCAAAACACTACGCAACTCGAAAGGTAGTTTTTTGGGGTTTAGTTGTTCAGATTGATGTTTTGGGTGTGTGTTGTTTAGCTGAACATTTGGTTGGTTTGGTTTGTAATTCAACAAATTGGTGCAATTATTATAGGAAAATTGATTCTCATCTCCAACAACTGCCCGCCGTTGAGGAAATCGGAGATCGAGTACTACGCAATGCTCGCGAAAGTTGGGGTTCACCACTACAATGGAAGTTAGTGCCAAATTTTGACTCTTGTTCGGACTTTTCGTATTTCTCTGGTTTGGGTCCATTCTTTGGTTCTGATTTTTAGTTTGTTATTTGATTTTACTAAGCATTTAGCGTTGTTATAGTTAACATTGCATATGTGTATTTTGTTGCATTCAGTCAGTACTCAGTAATGAGACTCTTTTGTTTTAGGCCTTACATTCAGGTTACAGCGATCTAACGCATCGTATGAATTATTAGTCTTCCTATTGGATTTGGAACCCGTAGTTTCTTTATTTTCCTAGGAATGCTTGTAGGCAGCCAACTTGACTTCAAGGGGTCATTTTACGTTTATAATTAAAATTTGAGTGATATTTCAATGGTTTAATTGATTGTTAAAGAGTAAAATTCATTATCAAACCATTGATAACCATATCACTCAAATATTAATGTTTAATTTGGCATTCTAAATGCTGGACTTAGAGGGTGTTTGGCTAAGCTTATTTGGAACATCTTATAAGCACCTATATCTTAGAAGATGTTTTAGAAGCTTATAAGATGTTGGATCTTATTTTAAAAATAACCTATCAAAGTGTTTGAATAATTAAGATGGTGTGTCACTTATAAGATGTTAGTAATGGTAAAATTGTAATTAATTTGATTGAAAATAAGGAATTTGGTAGGATTATAAAAAATAAATTAGCTCTTCCTTACTTTTTAAAAAGAGCTTATAATCTCCTAAACATCTTATTTTAGGAGCTTATAAGCTCCTTCCCATAAAATTTTGCCAAACACTCCACCACATTTTATAAGCTCTCAAACATTTTATAAGATGTTTTAAATAGCTTATAAGCTTAACCAAACACCCTCTTAGTCTATGATGTCGTCGGGTATTGTTTAGGCATAAAATTGATGTTTTATGTATTTCCTTGTGTAGTTGTGAGGTTACATTCACTTTACATTTCAAAATCTATTTGTTTTGCCTTTTCTGATACGACTTGAATTGGGCAATACCTTGCTGCATTGTGGTAGTGTTGATGCACTGCTAGTCTGTTACTCCATCTATGTTTCTATTATTCTTACTTTTTCCATCCATGATTGAATTCTTAGATAGTGATTTAGGTTAGCTTGTCTATGTCATAGCCATTTTTAACAATGTCGCCATTTGTTATGCTAAGTGACTTGTTACCCCCTTCTTACCTGCCAAAAAAAAATAAGCAAAGGATTTTTTCCTGCTTTCTCACACCTCTTGAATTTCCAGACAATGTTGACTTAGGAACTGCTTGTGGCAAGTACTTTCGTGTGTCATGCCTCAGCATCATTGATCCAGGTATTAAATAAGTTCTTGTTGCTCATTACTATGCTTTCGTACTTTATCTGTTCTGTTTGGGTGCTGTCTTTACTGATTCCTTTTCCTCATTGTAGGTGACTCGGACATCATCAAATCATTGCCTGGTGATCACTAAGCAGAGATAGATAGTCTTATGCATTGCATCTCCCTTTTGGACTTCTTGAAACGTCTTTCTTTTCTATATGTAGAACGTTTTAAGACCGATGGAAGTTTTGATATTGAATTTGATCTTCCGGTATTTGTCTTGCGGGACAGACCAGCTTGGTTATTACCTTTCTGGTTTTTTGACAGTGCATTTAATTATGCCATTTGATTGTGTACTTGAGAATGTAAGATCATATCCTGTATTCTAGCTTGCTTGTTATGTCTTGCAGCTAATTTTTATAGCGTGGTATTATTTTAAGCAAATTATGTCATCTGGTTGGCTTTTGTTAAAAATTGACATGATTTCCGAATGGTTATGGGAGGTTTCACAAGGGTTGTCTAGTTTCGTAGGGTTGGTTACGATCGGTGCTTGTCAAACCGCTAATTGGAATATTGAGGGTGATTTACGAGTCTATGCTTGAATATGATCACCTTTGGTAGAGTTAATTGTGAAGGAGTGCTAGTGTGGAACAATCTACCGATAGTTTACACACTTTTGTATTTTCGCTTCTTATTGTTGTATTTATATTAATGCACTTGATGATGTGTAAACAGTGTACTTTTGGTCCCATATAAGGAAGATATATAATAGATATATGTAACAAATCATTTATCGCTTAGGGAGGTAGAAAATGTAATATTAGCACTTAAAAATTAGAAAAAATATTGTTTCCCAGTGGCTTTGCCCGCAGCCTTGGGCATGCCTTCGTCGATGTTCAATGGCAAACTCTGCGCGCTTGCTTGGATAATTTTGCATGACTGTAGATTGAAATTATTCAGGAATTATTTTGAATTATATTTTTCAATAATTAGTATGGGTTTCGAAGAGCTTAACATTGGAACGAGAAATCTTTAATTCTATATACTGAATTCCTATCCCGAAAACCTTTGAATTCATTTGCAACTCAAATTGTTAAGAAGAAACATATAAAAACAACATTAAGAAAAAAAATAAGTGATGTGCGACGATCTTACTTAATTTGATATGCCATCTTTATTTAGTCAACGGGGACACTTATTCAGTCAAAGGAAACACGTCATACACAAAGGGGTCTCGAAGATAGCATAAGGCAGGATTTATTTAGGAAGTGCCCCCGTATCCTCAAGTAGGGGATAAGGGTCCTCAAAGAAAGTCCCTTGAAGGACCTATCCTCCTCGACCGAATGGAGGTACGTGCAAACTTGACAATACCCTTGGTAAAAATTCAAGGGAACCCACCTCTAGCATCCCTGATATACCTTTTGTAACAATGTTTTGAGGGCCCACGGTTGGCCAACGAGTTCAAGGGCACTAAGGATGCCCTATAAGGTGTCCTTAGAGATCTCACTCACGGAAAAACTCTCGGACACCTTGAGGGCCTAGGCCTCGAGGCATATTACTTGTAGGAATAACGACTTGAGGTCAACCCTGACAAGCAGCTGTATTTGTACCCCACCAATTTTCTTTGATACTATTGCAAGCGTTGTGCTAGTCTCAAGAGCAATTAATGCATAGACATGACAAATATCGTTAGCATTAAATGCATGGAATATGCATTTGATGCAAAGATTCCATCGTATTAAATATTAAACATGACCAACTCATTTTGGGCATGACCTTTGAAAAAAAAGAGTCAACAACCAACAAGCTATGTTGTCCTTTGAGTGACAATTGATCGACCAACTTGTATTAAAACATGTCTAATTTATGTTGCATGGACATAGATATAGCGATACTGATACGACACGACATGGACATGGCGACACGAAATTTTTAAAAATTATATAACATGACATGTCTCCGACACGACAATATTAATATAATTTTTTATTATTATTTTAGTGATAATATGAGACATAATATTTATATACTTCCACGTTTATATATATATATATATATTTAGTGTACAATTTTTATATACATATTAATACAAATACGAAGAGGAAGAATTTCATATTGGCGAGTGTATTATAATTTTTTTTAAAAATTATGAACTATCTATTTTAAAAGTAAAATAAACTTTCAATTTGATAAAATATAATAATAAAAATAAATTATTGAATGTAACAATAATCTTATTTGGAGTAACTTTACAAAATTTTTATTCTTAAATATGTTTTTATTATTGGAATAGCCTAAAAAATATATGGAAACATACTCTAAGTGTCCAAAAAGTGTTGGACACGTTATTGATAGCGTGTCTGACACTCCATTAGAAGTGTCGAATTTTTATAATTTATGGACACGCCACATGGAGCGTCGGACATGTGTTGGAGGAGTGTCGTGTCCGACACGATGTCTGACACTACATGATTCTAATTTTAGGAGTGTCCATGCATTATAGTCTAATCATGACCATCACATATAAATATATTCCATCCTAAACAGTTGATCAATGATGCAATATTAGTATCTCATTGCAACTTTATTATTCATTTCCTCTAGTCTCACATACGTTCATTCTCTTTGTACATGAGGACCACTAGCAGATCTTGAGCAAAGCACTCAATTCTAGTCAAAGCCATTTCCCAATTAAATCAACAATAAAGAGTGAGAGGTGTTTGTTGAGATGTTTATGAGGATATATTCTGATATAATACATTCATTTTCTCTATTATCCCCGATTACATTCAAATCATTTTTGAGGAAAAAGAAAAAAGAAAAAAAAAAGCTTTGGTTGTAGATAACATGTAAAAATTGATACAAAAATAAAATTCAAACATAACATAAAAATATTTCGGAATTTGATTGTATTCAATGCTTCATTGATTGCAAATATACTTCAAACGCAAATCTTAGGGAGACATACACTCTTATAAGTGAGTATAAATTATATAATCTTTGGTATTCTTTATTTCTCTTTATATATCTTATATATAAGGGATAATTACTCCCACTACCCCTGAGTTTAGGCGAAATTACAAATAACACATCTTGTATCGGTTTTTACCAATAACCCCCTATGTTTTGTGGTTTTCCTACAAATAGAGACGAAAGCAATGTAATGTCTATTTTGCCCCTTGCACTTTTTAATATTTTATTTTTTTAAAAAATAGAAAAATATGGGTATTATCGAAATGACCAAAATGCCCTTGGGTGTTTTTTTTGGCAAGCTACATGGTTTGGCGCTCATTTTCATCAGAGATAGAGAGAGAGAGAGAGAGAGAGAGAGAGAGAGAGTCAAGAGACGAAAATGAGAAAACCTTAAAACCCTTCATTTTCCATCTGTTGTGGTGGTTTAGTCGGAGCTTGAACGCCGGCGAGGAGTAGCTGAACGGGAAGAAGGCATTCCAGGATTTGTTTGAGAAAACGGTTTGCTTGCTGCATAAAGGTTAGTTAATCAAACTCATGCAATTTTGTGCATAGCTAGGGTTTTTGTTAAAATTTTTTCTCTTCTTTTTCGAAAATCTTAGTTTGTTAGTGTGTGCTGTACGTGATAGTGTTGCTTTGGTGAACTTTTTTTTTGGATTTTTTCAACATTTAGGAGTTTTCGTGCCCTAGTTTTTCATGATTTAGGGATTTTTTGTTTTTTTTAAGTAGGGTTCTTGTTGGCATGTTTTATTTGTGATGTAATTTATCTAGTTGTGTAATATTTGTACAAAACCCCCAAATTTAAGACTTCACGTTTTCTGCACTAGGGCATTGTGGTTCACTATGGTAAAAAATGTGAAGAGTTGCCTAATATTGATAGGGATGTGTACAATTATAAAGATTTCATTGAGGATGTTAAGGGTTTATTTAACTTAGGACAAGATAATGTAATTAATGTGACTAGTAGTGTGTATGGGTCTAATGAAAGGATTTCAGTTTCTAATGATTCTGATTTGTTGGTTATGTTTGATATGAATAGTTTGTATGAAAAGTTTGATGTGTATATTGAGCATGTAGGTCAAGATCAGAAAAAGGGCATTGATGAGGGAGTGGGTAGTGGTAAGGGAGTGGGCAGTGAAGGTAAATGGGCAGTGAGGGGGGCCATGAAGGTGAGGGGGGCAGTGAAGGTGAATGGGGTAGTGAGGAGGGTAGTAAGGGGGGTAGTGAAGGTGAATGGGGCAGTGAGGGGGGAAGTGATGAGGGCAGTCATGGAGAGGGTGATAATAAAGAGGGCAGTCATGAAGGGTGAGAATTAGGGGGGCAGTGAGGGTTACCAACTAGTTGATGAAGATCATCATGTTTTGTCTGACTATTATAGTGATGATCACTGTAAGAGTTTTAATAAATCAGATGATGAATTGCCAAATGATCCACTTAGGGGTTCAATGAGGGGTGAACCTATGTTGTATCATGAAAAGGGAGGTGTTAGAAGATTAGTACTAAGAGTGGGGCAGTCTTTTAAACATGTTTATGAGTTTAGGGAGAAACTATAAGAGTTTGCTATTCAAGAAGGGTTTTCATTGGTTAGGAAAAAAAATGAGAAGACTAGGATAACTTGTGTGTGTGGGTATGCAGGATGTCCTTGGAGAATCCATGCACCAGTGATGAGTGATGGAGTTAGTTTTAAAATTAAAACATACAATAACCTGCAGACATGTGTGAGAAAAGATAGTAAAAAAGATGTTAGTTCTAGATGGTTGTCATCTAAGTTAGTTGATGTTAGAGGGTGGGGGGCCTAGTATAAGTGTAGCACCTATATTTAAGAGGTTTTTTTTAGGTTTGAAAGCACTTAGAGATGGTTTTGTTGAAGGTTGTAGCCTTTTTTTAGGTTTTGATGGTTGTCACCTCAAGGGGCCATATATATGGGGGAGTGTTATTATGTGCAATAGTGATAGATGCAAACAATGACTTGTTTCCTCTAGCTTTTGCAGTGGTTGAATCTGAATGCAAAGAAAGTTGGATGTTTTTCTTTGAGAATTTGTCTTTAATGGTGGGAGGCTTCTCACATGATGCACCTTGGACCTTTATGTCAGATAGACAAAAGGTAATAAACTGACTTTTTTAAAATTTTCATAAGCTGTTTTTGTACACTTTATGAGTTGTTTTTTACACTTTATAAGTTGTTTTTAACACTTCATAATTGATGACAAGGTTTGGTGGATGCAATTAATGAGCTAGTGCCTCAAGCTCATCATAGAAGATGTGCAAGGCACATCTTTGCTAATTTCAGGATGCAATATTTTGGTGCAGCCCTGAAATCTTATTTTTGGGCAGCCTCTAGGGCATATAACATTAGAGATTATGATTTTGCCATGGAAAAAATAAGACAATTCAATGCATCTGCATATAAGTGGTTGTGTAACATACCTGTAAATTAGTGGTCTAGGCATACTTTTGGCACACACATAAAAAATGATCACATCACAAATAACATTTCTGAGTCCTTTAATGCTTGGGTGGGTGATTTGAGGGATAAATCCATACTAACTCTTATAGATGGCATAAGGTCTAACATGATAGACTTTATTCAAAGGAGGGCAACCCTATCAAAAAAAGTGAAAATCACCAATAACACCATATGCATTGAAAGTGTTGAATAATGTGAGGGAAGAGAGTAGGAAATGTCATTTGCAAGTGGCGGGTAAGGGGATGTATGAAGTGAGGGATAAAGGGAGTCCTTTTGTTTTTGATGTTTTGCTTAGATCATGTACTTGTGGAGTTTGGGGGTTAATGAGAATTCCCTGTAGATATGCTATTACTGCCATTAAATATAGGAGATCCAAATTGGAAGATTTTGTGCACCAAGCATTTTCTACAGACAATTACAAGAAGGCCTATAATAGGATGATACATCCTATTCCTGATCAAAGCTTTTGGTCTAAAGACTTGGATTTGCAGCCCACTAATTTAAGTCCTCCATTGAGAAAGAGGCTGCCAAGAAGGCCTAAAAAGGCAAGAAGAAGGGAGGCTGGAGAACTTGCCCCTTCAAAGAGATCTGGATCAGTTAGGTGTAAAAAGTGCAATGGCTTTGGTCATAACAATAGGACTTGTGAGAAGGTAAATGCATTACTTCACTATATTTTTCATAAGCTTTTTTTGTATTTATTACTCAATCCATATTTATTTGTTGTTGTTTTTTTTTCTTTTGTGACAAGGGTGCTAATGGACAGGCTGCTGCATCAACACATTCAATGAAGAGGAATATTAGCTCATCACAACCTTCTGAAACATCCAAGAATAAGAGGCCTAGGCAATCTGACCAAGCAAGAAGGATGCAATCAATGGAGGTATGTTGTTTTATTTGGGTTAGTTTATGCCTTAAGATGTTTGTCAATATTGTGCCTTAAGATGTTTGTGATTTTTTTGGCTTCATCTTTTTGGCAGAAAGAGATAATACCATCATCCCAAATAAGTGTTAGGACTGTTAACTTAGAAGTTCCCACTACTTCCAAAAAATTGAGAAACAAAAGCATTATACCAAGGCCTAAAGAAGGATTGGAAGTAAGAAGAAGTGGAAAGAGAGCATCCTGGGTAGCAAGAAATAGGATTCTCGGACTGGACAAACGGCAAGAAGGGACTTCATCCCAACCCATTTTGGTGCCATCAAATGATCACCAAAGGAAGATAAGGTCCAAGAAACTACATGACAGAACTTTATCTTCAGCCCCTCCACCGGAAGCACGACTCTGATCTTATGGATGATATTTTTGAAAATTTTGGTTGTGGTTGATGTTGTATGTAATGGATTTTTTGCAAACTTATGTAATGAAAGTGTATATTATGATTTTGAACAAATTTGGTTGTGGTTGATGTTGCATATTGATATTGTAATGCATGTTGATGTTGTGGTTGAAAGGGTAAATCTTTTGTAAGATGCTTTTGAGCACATGTGGTATTTTAATGCACATTGATATCATGCTTTTGAGCACTATTTATTTTTCTAAAGTTTGTAACTTATGGTGTAATCAGGTATACAAATTTAGCTGGGAAGTTCCCATGCATGCCAAAATTTGGATACAACGGCTATTTTGAGAATATATGAAAAATATTACATTAAACACCCTCACATCTTACACAATTACAATGCAAAATCTCTACCAACACCATTATTTACCAGAACACCCTCAAGGGTAATTCAGTCAATTCATGTTTGTCCTAAATAGCTTTCCCGCCTTTAAAAGGGTAATTTCGATAGTTCATCTTAGCATACAAACGTTGACTTAACATAAGCTGGAAATTGTAAGAAAACTACAAAACATAGGGAGTTATTGGTAAAAATTGATACAAGGGAGTGTTATTTGTAATTTCACCTAAACTCAGGGTAGTGGGAGTAATTATCCTTATATATAATCTTACACGAGTAGCTCAAAAGAACATGTTGAGTGAAAATAAAAAAGTACAGTTTTTCACAAATTATTAATTAATGTCGATTAAACCTTTCCAAAATATCCGCAAAATGCATGATATGTTGGAATAAGGTCTATCAATGCTATACATTGAGATTTACAAATAACAAGTTTCAGAAAGTTTAAGAAGATTTGCAATCAACATATTCTTTTCTTTTGCTATCGGGATCAAAGCCAAATGATGGGGGTTCGAAAGTAGTATCAGGGATGTCCTGAGTTCTGAATTCTCTTATCCTCTATCCCTTCTCCTTTGAGTGAGTGTGTGCCTATGTGTGGGGGTGTTTTTCGATTGATATCTATAGGGTGCTCCGAAATGATTGTATCAAAAAAAACATAGTCTGTTTTTCTTTTTCTTTTTGATAAATTCGCAATCAACGTATTCATTTCTATAAACACAACAATATTCCGATCAAGATACATAATACTATAATAGGCAAGAATTGTTCGAAAATGATTCATATTTCAACACAAATATATCTATGTTTATCAACCATTAAATTAAAATTTTCATTGTACTAAAAGAAATTGCGGAAAATTTCAAGAGTAACCAAGATTGCTATAACCAACGTTAGTTGTCAGTTACATAAGTATTCATTGGATTTTTTATTTTTTGGAAGAAAACATTACCACAATTTGTATAGATGAGACATATATTATTTACAATTTCTCTAATATTCATTTCAGTAATATTATTTTGTAAATATGAAGCCAACTTTTAGTAATATTTCATAAACAATATTACAAATATATTGAATCTTGTGCTAAAATAACAAAATCTATAAAGACAAGAAGATCTAACAATAACTAGAAAAATACACGTGCACATGCGACATATAACATGTTAACCCAAAGAAAGCCCAAATTTTGGTTGCGCAGAACCTTCACGCACACAACACATAGTAGTCATAACCCCAAACTCAAATTCTCCTAATCTCCCTCTCCACTGCAGACAAAAAACATACAAAAAGAGAGCACCTTCGCCATTGTATGCGTTTCTCTTTCTCTGTATGTATAAATCCCTGCATTTATCTCGCCACAAAACCTCACCAAGAACCGAACTCCATTAGGGTTTCTCACATAGCTGGATAGATTTCTTGATTTGTTTCAATCCCTCGTTTGCTTTCTGGAAACAGGTTTTTCTAATTTCTTTCTTGCCCACCATTTTTTTCTGCTTTGGTTCGAAACTACTTGCCCTGTTTCTGTCTGTTGTTTAATTGTATTCCTATCCAATTCTTTCTTTGCCCCTTTTCTCATTTCTTGTCTATCTCTTCACTGCATTTGTTAAGTCGATGATTTTTCCGGAGGACTCTCTTGGTTATTAGTCTTAAGGCTGAAATCTTTCAGTTCTTGATACATGAATTAGGGTTTTTACTCTTACATTGTATGTTTGAGGTGCGTGTCTCTATATACATACACGAAGATATATATAGTTGTTCTGTGAAGTGGGAAAGTGGTGGAGGTGGAGGAAGGGCATTGTAGAGGGGGATGAATAGCGTATTCAGTGAACAGATACTTGCTGACAAGCTTTCGAAGCTCAATAGCACCCAGCAATGCATTGAAAGTATCCTCCTCAACTTGTTCTTGCTTATGCTGTTGACTATGTCTCTGTTTTTCAGATTTCTCTTTTGGTAGAAAACTTTTGTATGCTTTGCATTTTCTTTTTCTGATTTGATGGATGAAAGAAGTGCCAATATTTTTATGTATGTTGTATTTTTTGCTACTGCTACCCGATAAAATGGTTTAGTTGGACGACGGAATTCGAATTTTATGAAATCTGTTATGTTGGGTTGTGAAACTCTTATTTACTCAAAAAGAATTTTAAAGAATTTGTTGAGAGATTTCTTAGTCACTGTTATTTTCTTTTGATTGTTTTCTTCAACTATATGGTACTAGATTTAGTTTTTGATTATTTGCCAAGAAAGGATTGAAGAGATATTCTATGAGTTTGGACATATCGTGGGAAATTATTGACAAGAAAGAGTTTCTCAGTTACCCATGCCAACCCGATCTGTAGCTTGTAACAATACCCTTCATCTTTTTGTCTGGTTTTCATGAATTCCAGTCGACTTGGCATTTCGTACAATAACTGAAAATAAAGTTAGAACAATTTCAGCCAACTCATGAGCATTGCTGTTTACCTGCTATGAAATGCTATCTGTTGATACTTTTCATGTTTTCCTATCTCTGTTATTTTCATCCCACAAATCAATGAATTGATTGCATCAGCTATTTGCTGGTGCATATTCCCCTTTTTCCATTGATTAGCATAGATCACAAGAGGACATATGTTCTGGAATTGATGGTATGCATGCCGAGAGCTGAGATTTTGGCATCCTTGTATTGTGAATTATAGTACTGTAAAACTTGATTCTGGTAATGATTACAAGTTGAAGATTGAGTAGAGAGACTTACATTCATCATTAATGTCCAATGGTACTTATTTTCTCTATTGATATATAGGCTCATTCTAATGGATTTCTTTGAATGTTTTAAATGCCGATTATCTCATTCTATCTGTACTACTGGATAGCACTCTACTTCAATGACTCGTAAATATGTTTTTTGTTAGTTAAACATCACATACTTATGTAATCTTGTTCCTCTGTGCATGATAAATATTTTCTGGACGCATGTAAGATGATTCAGTGAAGATTAATTTCATACAAACAAAGATTTTAGGCCACTGTCAGTTTTTTCCCCCCCCATTTGCTTCAGTCTACAGAGCAGTCATTTTCCATTTATTTCATTATGGAGGGCAGTAATGCATAAACTTGTGCTTATAATATTTATGTAATTCCTTTTTAAAGGTCTCCATGCAGGGAAAGACTTCTATGGCACTGTTCTGCTTTGTTTGCAAATACTCTCGGTACATTTATTTAACCTTAACTTCTACTAGCTTTGTCGCACTGGTGCATTTTTCACCGTAGTAAAGCAGAACAGGTTGTTGCAACATGGGATAAGCAATTCCACAGTTCAGAGATGGCCCAGAAAGTACCTCTTCTGTACCTTGCAAATGATATTCTGCAGAACAGCAAGCGCAAAGGAAATGAATTTGTTACCGAGTTTTGGAAGGTTCTTCCTTCAGCTCTCAAGGATGTAGTAAATAAAGGCGATGATCGTGGAAAGAATGTGGTATCCAGATTGGTGAGCTTTCTGACGTTGTTGCTTGAGCATAAGGGGATTGCTGCTCTTAGATCTGCTCCCCCAACCCAAAAATGAAAGAGAAACAAATAGACATTTTTATTTACCTTTGTATAATGAAGTCGTTCATAGACTGCATGTTTCAATTCTCATCATTCTTGGCATGTGAGCATCAGATATGCAGTCGATTTTAAGTGCTTGAAAATGATGTTCTCTTGTAATAGGTTGGCATATGGGAAGAAAGGAGAGTTTTCGGTTCCCATGCTCAAAGCCTTAAAGATGCAATGCTTGGCGAAGAACTGCCTCCGCCTTTGGAGCTCAGGAAGAAACGTTCTCGTTCAGTCAGAATAGTTAAGAAGGATTCGCGATCTATAAGGACGGTAAGATTTGCTGTTTTGTGTAGGGCATTTTATCTATCTTTTTAGAAAGCAGTTATATACTTTGGCATCATGTTTTGATTTTTACACCTTGAACCATTTGTCCTGAAAACCAGAAATTGAGCATTGGTGGTACGGTAGAAAAAATAGTCTCGGCTTTTCACTTGGTGCTTAGTGAACACAGCACTGAAGATGAAGAAATGAGTAAATGCAAGTCCGCAGTTCATCGTGTGAAAAAGATGGAAAAAGATGTTGATGTGGCATTAACAAAAGGTAAGCCGTTTGTTAATAAAATGGTATTTTGGTTTGCGTTGGAATTGTTCACCGTTGATGGAAAAATCTTATTCAAGCTTATCCATGCTTTATACTTTGGCCCCTTGTATTTACTATTAAAATGCTCTATGCAGCAAAGGATCCATCAAGGAAGACCCTGTCCCTAGAATTGGAGGAAGAAGAAAAAATTTTAAAACTATGCATCAACAAACTTAAAGAAATTGAAACAAATAGAGCTGTGCTTCTGTCCCAGTTGAGGGATGCACTTCATGAGCAGGTACATGATCACTCCTCTGTATGATTTTGTTCTATTTTTGTTAATTTATGGTTGAACCTTTGATATGTGATCCTATGGCTGATATTGTGTTTTTCTCAGGAATCTGAACTGGAGAATCTTAGGACACAGATGCAGGTTAGTTCCCCGATTACGTGCATTTGTTAAGTTATTTTAGTTTGGATCAAAGATGTCAGCATGGACAATGGAATCTATTTCAATTTACTTGAGCTTTTTGAAAATTCACATTGCTTAGTTTGTGCTCATGCAAAAAATGCTTTAATCGCATTTGCCATGGCTCGCAATTGATTCTTCTTATAATTGCTGGTTGTGCGAAATCTCTCACCACTTGTATCAAATGCCTACGGCTTAGTTTCCAGTAATGTTGCACCGCTCGTTATTATGTAAAAAATCAGTTTTGAGTGAACCATGCATTTAAACAATTTTCAGGTTGCAGAGGCACAGGTAGAAGAAGCAGCAAACATGCGTACACGATTGGATGAAGATGGTGTATTCGAGTCGAAACCAACAACAACAGCAGCATCTGCCAATGCAAAACCAGAAACAACAAAAAAATCTGCTGCAGCAATTGCTGCTGAAGTTGCGGACAGGCTTGCAGCTTCAAGCTCCTCCCAGTACATCATGACATCGGTCCTTTCTACTTTTGCAGCCGAAGAAGCCAAAAATGCCGGGCTGTCGACATCTTCAACACCAACCACTTCTTTCTCATCAAACTCTGAAAACCACAGGCCCGTCTCGGAACCGAATGTTTTCACTCCTGGACAAATTAACCCGTCGCAGAGCAACCCTTATCAATCTGTTATGGTGACCCAGCCCTCAATTCAAGGTCAGATTTCCAATTCGCAACCCCACTATCATTCCATTGCTAATCGGCCTTCTCTGCAATATATGCAACCAACGGGTTCATACGACTACGGTAATATTCCTCCTATGCCACCCGGACCACCTCCACCTGCCCCTCCATCTTACATGGCGAGCCCCATGGTGCCTTTGATGCAGCAACCGTTACCAATGGGCCATCAGCAGCAACCGTTACCGTTATCTCAACAACCACCTGCACCTGCTAGTTTTCGGCCTTTAGCTCCTCTTCAGGCACCCGGAATGGTGTATTACACCCACCCTTATCAGTCGCAGTGACGGAATTGACATCAGCTGTCAATACTCTACCAAGTCTCGGTAAACTTGGAATTTTTGTATGTGAGATTACTGAGTAGATGCAGAGGTCTGTTGACTAGCAAGCAGGTATGTGTATCGAAAGCAACGGATTTGTGGGTTTGAGTAGGCTTCTTTGTTTATATTGTTCAGGTTTAGTGCAGTGCTGTATTTCTGTTTGCTGTAATGTCATTGTCCTATAGCTTTCCATTCTACAGTGTTGCAACTGTAACATCATGACTCTGACGAAGCTGACAAATTTCTAATGCCATTCAGACATTATACATTCTGTTCTTCAGGAAAATGCACCACAAATAAGAATAAAAATATGCTCAGAAACAGCTATGTCTGAGCCATTTATCACATTTTCCCTCAACTTGCATATCCATTATCGAGCGCATAAAAACTAAACACACAGAAACATTAAAATGAAAACAAAAGGGAAGATAATCAAATGGACAGAAGAAGTGAAACACACTAAGTATGAATTACTTAATAAGACGGTGACAATCAGCAAGACAACACTTACAGTTCAGATAGGATTCCCAGCACTAAAGAGCCACACACTCTACGAGGAATCAAGATGCGGGCATACAAATTATTGAAACTCGACAAAAATCATTTTCTTGTCATTATAACGGGCAGGCCGTAGTCCTATACTCCCGTGAGACAACTGAGCAATACAAAGATTTCCATCTATTCTTTTGTATATTTTCCCATGATGGGAAACTTCTGCTAAGAAGTAGCGAAAATTTACAAAAAAGAAACAGATTTTACATTCACCAAAACGGACGACTACAATGCAAGATATCAGCAGATGAATTTCTTCCTGAGAATGAAATCTCTAATTAAAAGGGGCATATGGTACATTATAGCCATTATTGTAGACTGATGGCCTAAGGAGAGCCAAGCAGATGGATGAGACTTGAGCACTGCATCTACTGTCTGCTTTGCAAACTCTTCTGAAGGAGTAGATTTTGGGCTTTGTGAAAAAGTTGCTCTGGCCCGAATTGCTCCTTCAAAACGCTTGTACAACTTCCACTCTGGCATTCGATTGTAGACAGCTAAAGCTGAATTTCCGATATTGGACTTAACAGCTCCAGGCACAACATTAATCACATGAATCCCAAAGGGCTGTAGTTCCAGTCTGTATGTGTACATCAAGGCCAACCAAATAGCTAAAATTATTGCATCGTATTTTAAGGTCACATGTTTGAATTCTGTTAACAAGCTCTGACATATCATTCTAAATTATATATGCTCTTCTGGATTGTGAAGTTATAGTAAGATGGCAAAAAATTCAACTTAATCATCCCCACAGTTATGAGGTACCTGACCGTCAAGGACCCAAGCACTTGACTGAGGAAATGGTTGCAGATGCTAGCATGTGTATTCACAGTCTTTCCTTAACTAATAAGGTGTATTTTTTTGATTGTGTCAACAAAAGAAACTAAAGTTTCTTAGCCACACTTCAGACCTTAAACAAATAAAAAGAAGAATGTAGTTCACCTAAAACAAAGTTAAACGAATCCGGTTGTCTTAGACAACCAATTCTCCAATATGACACCTTCATTTACTGAATTGCTCATGCTAGGCTATCGTCTTTCACTTTATGCCCCTAGCAGGATAACTTTTTCCTTTTATTCTTAAAGGGACCATTTTGTGGTTATTCATATAGTGGTCTTGTTTCAATATACACATCCGTTTTTCAGCTTTTCAAACAGTTTTCTCCTAACTATATTTCACATCTTATATTGAGCTTCTTACACGAAGATCGTTCCGTCACATACTTTATGCACTAAATGAGATAGATCTTTGGATTGAGCTTCAACTATTGGCAAGGTAGTCATACTTTCTTCACCTAAACTAGATTTAGCGGCTCTTCCCAGAAGCCTTGAGTGCAAATAGAAGAAATTCCTGATTTAGCTTGCTTTGGCTTCAATGCCCGGCATTCTTCGTTATAGAAGAGATATTTAGCAATAAGTTATCACAAAATGTATTGTTACATTGTTACACTTTACAATTACGTAGCAAGACTAATTTCTGCTTAATGTGAGAAGGCTGATAAACAAATACCTCAAAGTATCAGACAGTGCATGTATAGCAGCTTTGGATGCAGTGTATGCACCTGCCCACGGTAAAGGGGCCAATGCGGTGACACTTCCAACATTCACGATTTTGCCCTTCTTCCTAGATGCCATGTGAGGAACCACAGCTTGAATCAACCTTAAGGCACCTATAAGCAGGAACATGCAGCATTTTAAACCAACATAAGGAAAAGTTTCTCATGCCAAAGAAACCAACAGAAATGGTAAAGCTTATTATAACTAAAGTCTACAAGGAAATCTGATCATCTTTTCAGAGAAGAACAGAGGCAAAAACACACACACAGAGAGAAAAAGGGACCAAATACTAATTCCCCCTTCAACTTCAAGAACAAATCGCAATCCTGACTGGTCAATCAAATTGCCATTATACCAACAATCGATTCATCACCCAGTGCATATGCAACATACCAATCAGCAACAGAAACATCAATATTCACCAAATCTTGATCTAGGTTCCAAGTTCTAATCAACACTACTACATATCGAGTCTTCAAAACAAAATTTGAACAGATCAAACAAATCAAAAACCAGAAAAACAAAAACAAAATTGAATATTTTACCAAAAACATTAGTGTTGAAGGTCTGTTGAATTGTGGATAAAGGGACTTCGGCGATCGGCCCAACGCACTGGACTCCGGCATTGTTCACCACAATATCAATACGCCCGAACCTTTCCAGAACTGTCGAGAGCGCGTGGAGCACGCTCTCGTCGGTGGAGACGTCGAGCTCTTGGAGGAAGAACCTCGGATCGTTCTGCAAATCAGACATGGAGGCGAGTGAGCGAGCAGTGGCGACCACCAGGCAGCCCCGCGCGGCGAACTCGAGGGCCAGCGCGTGGCCCATACCTCCCGACGAACACCCCGTTATCATCACCACCTGCTTCTCGTAGTCGGCCATTACTGTGACGCACAATTCTACTTCTCAGTCCTCCCAAGTTCCCAACTAAGCCAAGTTTTTTTTTTTGGAAATGTAAAAACAATAATATAATAATCATGAGTCAATTATTTATATAGTTTCCCAAATAAACAAAAACGCCCATCAAGTTGCGTGATTTAATGACCACGGATTTAATCGGACGTCTCATGTTTGAATCATGACGATGCACTTGTTTAAAATAGAGACAAAAGATTCAAAAAGTTAAGTAGAGTTTTGTTTGGAATATCTCATTACGTAATATCCAGTTGGGCAGTGTTCAATTAATATTTTTAATTATTAAATTTAATATAATAATTTTATTTTTTTAAATATATTTTGACATCATCATATTTAAATTTAATAATTATAGAATTCAATTAAATATTATCCAAACGAATAGCACGAGCAATTTAATCGGAAAGATCTAACATGCTTTGGTGAAGATTGGCGCCTCCGCCCTTGACTACATTAAACGTATTTAAGAACTACCAGGGCCCCGCTAAATTTATTTCCTTGGCAATTACAAGGCGAGTTCTAATACCATCTAAAATGCGATTTTTTTTTTTTTTCTAAAGTAAACTAAAAAATGTTTACCAAGCTCAAGTACAGAATAAGAAATCTTAATTTGTAAAGTTGAGATTGAATTTTTATAAAAACATAACAGACATATTGTGTTTAGGGAATAAAAAATTTTCGAATATCCTTTAATCAAAAATATGTGTGAAAATTTGAAAACTCCTAACACAGGACCAACGCAAGAGTAAGGCAAATAGAGCAAGACTTTAGGCTCCCAAATTTCGATTATTGTATTTGATTTTTGATACTGTAATTTATTATGTGTGTTTAAGTTAGTTGCAAATTATAGGCTCCGTTTAAAAATTTTTGCTTTAAACAGTTGAAAACATTGAGAAGCCCTGCTCTAATATATAGACTTGAAATAATATGTAGACTTGAAAGAAGGAATGGCCGACGCTCCATCAATTTAATTCACTTCATCCATGATCGAGCTAAAGAAAAGAAAAGAAAAGAAAAGTAATGTTGGTGATTATTTATTCGGTCACTAATTATACATGTTATATGCGAACAAAAAGAAGTATTTCGTCAAAAAAGAAAAAAAATTATAAGGTTAATGGTGACAAAAATTAGATTAAGTAGTCTTCATCAACAAAATCAACATTTTTCATACTTCAATTAATATTGTTAGTGATAAAATAATAGTTATTATCACTTAATATAATTAATTTGCGATAATTTATCATTGTTATCAAGTTCTTTGGTCAACTTGGGCGCATTTAGGGCTGTTAATGGATTGGATCTGGAGCAAATCAGTGCAATCCGGATTCAAATCCAATTACAAGTACCAGCTATCGAATCCGATCCGAAATCCAATAGGATCTTTATTCATTATTCCGAATCCGAATTAGGAAAAAATCCGAGATCCCATAAAAAAATCCTATCCTATTCGATTCCAATAAATAATACTAAACAATTTATTATCAAATATTACCAACACAATGTATATATATATATATATATAACAAAATTAGTGGCTAACAAAAGTTTTTTATACTTGGACCAAAAAATAAATAATAAAAAATTCTTATATATATATATAAATGTGTACAAATATATTATATATAATAGAGATCTTTAATAGCTATGCACCATAGTTAATTGTTCATTTAATCACTATTTTGAATTATATATAAATACGTTTATGTATAATATATTTAGTAAAGATCTCTAATAACTATAGAGATTATTAGTTGTTTATTTAATGATAGTATATAATAGATATCTCTAGTAACATATCCTATATGTGTATATATATTGTGTATGTAATAGATATCTTTAATAACTAGACTAATTAATTAGTATTCTATAAAAAAAAACTCCCCTTTATGTTAAAAATAAAATTAAATGTAGAAAAATATTTTAGAATATGTATGAAAACTTTACAATGTTTTGTTAAAAAAAAAGGACCTTAAAAAATAATAAATAGTATATTGTTAATTACAATGACATATATATATATATATATATTACATTTTATTGAAGTATCTTTATTACTTTTGTATTATATATAATATATAAATTTAATAAAATATATTATAAAATTTCGGATTCAGATCTTTAATGGATCGGATTTATTGATTCCAAATTCAACCCATTTATTTTGGATTACGGATATTTGCTATTGGATCTGACTCATTGAATATTTTAATCGATCGAATATGCCAAAATTCGAATCGAATTCAGATTAAAATCTGCTCCATTGACAGCCCTAGGCGCATTTAGTAGTTTTGGGCTAAAAAATACAAAAAGATTGGCCCATCTGGCTGCAGCCATCTAGAGAAATTCATGGCATAAGAGAGTCCGTCCACAAACAATTTTCCATAATGTCCATAGTTTTGAATGAACCTAACAATACGGGGATAATAAGAGAAATTAATAAAACCCACACATTTTTTTATGATTCGATTTGATGACGTCATCTTATCGTTTGAGATACGTTGTCTAGGGTAGAGTGACTTGGACGAATGAAAATATTGGTCAGCTCCTCAACCTATTAAAATAAAAACACATATAAATTTAGTCGAAAGTATCTGCGGTCAAAACCTTCTAATACTCAACTCAGCGTAAAAGTGTGGTACGAAAATATTTTAGCGAAGTAACAATATGAGATGAATCTAATGATTTCCACGAGGTATTTATAATTGAGAGTTGGTGAGTATACTAGTGATTAAGATTGGCGTGGAGGATCTAGTAGGTCCAAGCTGTGCTTGGCCCCCCTAGCCTGGTCAAAATCGTCATGTGTCAGAGGATAAATGAGTGCTCGTGTACAAAAATAGTGGAGACCATGGGATAATCCCAAATCTTCCGTGGGGTGATTGTGTCAAAGCATCACTATTGCTCAGAGAATATCATGAGCAACCATTGATCGATAGAACAGTTTGAACCCCTGACCGTTGGATCAAGGAGAAAGGCTCCATCGAGGAGAGGTCTACAGTGAGCAAGTGGGGGTACTCAAACAATCAGAGCAGTATCAGCGAGACAATCTCATCCGAGGACAACGGGTTCTCTTCATGTTGCGTAATGTTTGTGTGGACTGACCAAAGTACCTTATATCACACTTTTCAATTGAAGTTCCTATGTCTGTATACACAAAAAATAAAATCACTATACCCAGAAGGAATTTCAATAATTTGTATTTTGTCCTTGAATTTAACATGTGTTTCTTAACCATACTAAGTGTTGACTGTCTATCACACTGACTAATCAACCAAAAAAAAGACAAAAGTCTATCACATCGATTAAATTTTAAAATATAGTGAGGCTTAAAATGGTTCAACTAATCCTCACTTTATGAGTTAGCCTTAGATTGAGTTAAATTTGAACCCATAATATTTTAATACGGTATCAGAGACAAGATACCATGTATTCAAATTTTACCACCACAAAATTATCAAAAAGAGTTTTATGTGCAAGATTTGATAAAAAAAATGAAGAAAAGTTTTACTGTAGGGGTCGGGCATGTTTGAGATATTAACTAAATATTAAGTACTCCTGTCTTAGACGGGGCAGTTATTTAGCAATAAGCTATGAATGATATTTTTTTTTATTATGACTAGATTATCTTTGTATTTTTAAAAGGGACGATCTTAACTACTACTTATTATCAAAATATTTTTGTAAATAAAATAAAAAAAATTATGTCACTTAATAAATATTCATAGTGAGGATGCAAGATCCCTTATCCCTTAATATTGGTCATTAGTAGTGACAATTTTAATATTATCATTTAACATTTTAATTGCTTATAGATATTGTTATTTATTTATTGTGAGCATTTGTGACAAATAGATGTTCCTCTGAGGACATGATTTGCAACTGTCCCTTTCTGTATGACCTTTCAACAATGTTATGGTGAGACTGAAGCTCAGGCAAATAAAATTTTTCGAGTTAATTGTCTTATTGGATAATGGTCCCTGGGCGGCTGTCTGAATTTCTATAGATAATTCTATCCTAAGACTAATAAGAAAAGGATTGAGGATGTTAAATAATACAAGATTCCTGCATGAATGTGATAAGTGCTCATGTTTTCGTACTAATTTTTTACATACTTGACAACAAATCAATATAGTGGCCTCACATATATATAATGCCAAACCATTAAGGAAGACAAACAATGGGCCACGTAAATCACTAATTCATTATCTTACGAAATTTTAATTGAAATTCTATTTGACTTCACTTATCTCATCCACTATATTCATCATTTGATGCCAATTAAAAAAGTTTATCAGTTATCAATAACATCAATTATGCTGTGTGTGACTAGTTTAACATCGACAAACTGAAGAACATACCTCCAATCTTGGAGTTAGTGGAAAATTCTAGTTCGGATCAAATTCAGTTGCACTAGAGTGTCAATCACGTGCTGACTGAATTAATGATCACCAATCACATAACAAATAGGACAAATTATGTTTACCTCCCCTGAAGTATACCCTATTTACAAAAAATACCCCAATGTATGAGAAATTACAATTACCCGCCTGAATTGAGGGGTAATTACAATTTACATCCAAAAAAACAAATTTTCAAAATTACCTCTAAGTAATTTAAACAAAATAAATAAATAAATAAATAAAATGAAAACCCCAAAATACCCTTTATTTATCCTTTTTTTTCTTTTTTGTTATTTTTTTCTTTTATTTTCTGTTTTCCTTTTCCCTTTATCATCTTTTTTTTTCTTTTCAATAAGAATCTCTCTCTCTCCCCTCTCCTCCCCCTCCCTTCTCTCTCTCTCTCTCTCTCTCTCTCTCCCATTCTCCTTCTCGATCCCTCCCCCTCTCTCTTCTCGATCTCATCTCTCTGCGTGGGGGGGGGGGGGGGCAGTGGAGGATGGTGGTGGGGCAGCAACGGCGGCAGCGGCAGGGGTGGAGGTGGACCCCCTGGAGAAGAAGGAAAAAGGGAAAAGAAAAGAAAATGAAAAAGGGGGGAAATTATTTTTTTTAATTATATCTAATATGCATTATAATTTTTTATATTTATAAAAATCAAATTTATAATATTATAAGATTTAATTTTTTTTAAAAATATTTAAATATGTATAATATTTTTAAAATTATATATATATATAATATAACAAAAAATCCTCTCAAGGGCAAAATAGTTATGTCAATATGGTCAAATCTTATTCATGCTTTCAAAAGGTATTTTTGGAGGTTCAATGCTTTATAGGTGTAAATTGTAATTACCCCCTCAATTCAGGAGGGTAATTGTAATTTTTCATATATTGGGGTATTTTTTGCAAATAAGGTATACCTCAGGGGAAGTAAACGTAATTCGTCCTAACAAGTATGAAATGTTACTACATGATTGCATGCACGCCTAGTTATATAGTAAAAAGAAAATTAACAACCCATAACACGAAAATAGCTTTTAACTAGGGAGAGAGCTTATCAAACCAAACCAGCAGAACTTACCTTAAAAACATAGGGAAAGGAAAAAAAATAAAAAAAAAACAGAAACATTACAAACTGAAAACACAAGCCTAGCAATATTCAAGCAACTAGGTAGCACATCATAATTTACATTGGCAAGCATGTTATTTAGATTGTGGCCGCATAAAATCCAATGAAACAGGGAAATTAAGCTAGGATAAGCTGCATGCATATGGCTATTGCCAAACTGATATATATATCAATCAATCCTTTCTCCCACCAAATCCTGGATTGAGATCAGGTGACATGACATTGCCAGGGTGAACCTTTTTGGTTCTACCACTCTTAACGTCCTCAACGTTAATCACTTTTTCCACCACCCCACTTGATCTTTCCTCTTCCATTTTCTTCAGCTTCTCCTCCTGCTTCTTCTGCTGCACGTAAACGTGCGCGTAGCTAGCTCCCGTGGAAGACATTCTGCAACGAAGTCAAAATTTTAAAATTTAAATTATGTGGTTATATAGTAGTATATTATATTTTAGAGTTGAAATTAACTTCTTCTTCTTGTTGTTGTGGCTAAGGATGGCGCGATACCGATGAATTTATAGGCAAGAGTTTGTTGCCTTTCTGATCATGAAAAACACTTAACATTTAATATTTAATTTAATGTCAACTTAATGGTGTATGTTTTATACAAATTACAGATAATTAGATAAAGTGGAGGGACATTTAAAGTGGTCATCTTTTAAGGTGGCTTAGCCATTATCATCACAAGAATTGTGTTGATGGCTTGTGCATAGTTGGACGTGTTAATGGGGTTAGCTGTCAGCTGTCCTTTCCTTCAATTTTCAACTATTTTATTTCTGTTTTTGGAGCTAACTACTACATGCAAGTATTCTAACCGTATGTAGCAAAAAATATTGTTAGTAGCTAGTCTTTTTTTGCTAATTCATGTCAACTTTTGAAAGTTTTATGATCCACACCTAATATTTTCTCGATGCACACTAGACACCATATATAGTTTTACCGACGAAAGATTTATACTGAGATTCTTTTGGATGACCTAATCGTACTGTATTGATTTCAAATTTGATTCGTAATTAATCATTTCAGATAGATCTTCTGTTACATAATCGTGTTACATCTCCTGTTACACTCATCAATACACGCTACGTGTATTGGTGAGCGGCCGAGATAAGAAAAGAGAATTTTTATAATTTTTTCCATATCATCAATTTTTTTCTTTTCTTATCTCGACCGCTCACCAATACACGTAGCGTGTATTGATGAGTGTAACAGGAGATATAATACGATTATGTAATAGAATATCCGAACCGATAATTATGTTATTCTAATACGATAGTGTGGGACCCTTTAACCGTCCGTGGGCGACCCCCATGACGACCTACATCAAATACATATATTTATGTCCCTTGCAACAATATTTGAAAAACCAAAGCAGAGTTGGTGGTCGGTCATATGGCCAGTTTTACTATGCATAATTTTCTAGTGACCTAACTTAATACAAAATTAACTCACAAAGATAGCCAATCAGTGGACGCCCAACTTCCATTCTTGGCTCAAATTGATAGCCACACATTCAATTAAACCAATAGGAAGCAAGATCAAAAGCTGATTATGTCAGGGAAAGAAGCAGTGAAATGGACTTTGTTAGTTCAAAATAAATTAAATTTCTAAATGACTTGTATCTTTGTATAGCAACACTTTGTTCAGAAAATGACGGTTAGAAAAATTTTATTGATATGGAGTCCGGATCCTCTGTTATAAAATAGTACTACGAACATCTTCTCCTCCACTTATAAATATAATAACATAGTTTCCTTAGTTGTTATTGCACAAATATACGACAATAATTACATCATTCTATTTCAATAAATCATTCAATGCATACGACAATATCATCATGTAATAAAGAAACTAAAAATAGCAAACTACAAAATTAAGGAAAACAAATAGCTAGCCATATATATATTGGGGAAAATTCAACTTTCATCTTTTTAGTTGACATGTTTTGGATTTTAGTTATACGATTTATATTGTTTGGATTTTTGTGCTATAAATTTTTAAACTTGGCAATTCTAGTCTTATATATTTTTTCCAGAATCCCAATTTTCCAGCAGTACGTGTTAGCTTTTTTTGTTCCACCTTGACAATGTTCTGCCGAAAAATTGAGATTCAAATAAAAAATAGGACGAAGCTAGCCAATTTTAAAATCTTGCAGGACAAAAACATTAGACAATGTAAACAAAAAGATTAAAACCCAAAATGGATCGCCTTACAACATGAAATTTACAACTTTTCTTATATATATATATTCGATGGGGCTCTAGCTCGACATTTAATATTTCATAAAGTTTGAAACTTTAGCTTAATTACAACCTTGACTTCTAATTTCTACACTCATAATTGGCAAATGTTTCACATCATTCTCAATATCGAAACTGCATCCAATATTACCTAGGTAACTGGCTGAAGATTGGTATCCACAATTCAGGCTTAACCTAACAATGTTCGTCCCACCAGGGCGAAATATCAGAAGAGGAAGACAAAAGATGGAAAACAAAACAAAGGATAAAATAGGAAAAAAGTAGTACGGTTTAATGGATATATGATCATGTCGGTTAAATATTTAACCATGTTAACTATTCCACTTCTCTTAATTACAAGAATGTGGCGCTGTTTATAATAGTTTGAATAGTTCTTTTTTTATGGGCTATTGTTTTTCGAATTGAACTAAATTTGAGTCTATTTTTTTCTATTATGGTCTTGTGATGTTGGACCACCTGCAAATGTCCGATTTTGTAAACTTTTGAATTTTCTGCACATGTTCGACTCTAAGTGTATGCGTTAAACATTCGCACCTCTTAATATTCCACAAGGGAGGGATTAGAATTGCATTACCATCCAACTCACAAGGGGAGTGTATTTATATGTGACAATCATGATTTGACGTGTTTGATGGAGGTTGATACACTAAATAATAGCCAAAGTACATCAAGGCATGTTGGTATGTGCTTTTTGTCTTAAGTGACCATCGTTTGGATGAGTTAGTCATACTTCGCATTTAAATGGAACTAAGCTTGGCATTAAATACTACAGATATCCTTTATGAGATAGCATTAATTACACCTGAAATAGACACAGCCTCTACAATATGTCTAGTGGCAGTTTGTGGCTGCATATGTGTTTGCCTATCAAAGAGTCAATGGCTGTTCCCTTGGATGTTGGTGGTCTTTTTAGAATATCATGTCTAAGAGACCTTGCGACTACTGACCCTTGAATGACTACTGACCCTCAACTTCTTGAAGAATTGCAGATTTTTGTCGGTTGACTGTGAAATACACTAGTTCAGAGACACCATTCTCCCACACAATTTTTTGACATCTGTAACTGACTTTGGGGTCCCTATCTTCTGAACAACCTTCATTTTTTCAAGACTAGCCTTGATACCCCTTTTGCTAACCATGAAACCCAAGAACTTGTTGCCCCAGACACCAAATGTGCACTACGACGGATTCAGCTTCACACAAAATTTCCTTAGCACCTCAAAAGCTCCCTTCAAGTGTTCCAAGTGGTATTTTTCTTCAACACTCTTGATGATCATGCCGTTAGCATATACTTCTATTGTTTCACCAATCAAATCTTTGAAAATGACGTTCACTAATCTCTAATAAGTCACTTTCACAATCTAATTTAGACTGAAAGGCATCGCCAGAAAACAACAGACTCCTATCTCCACTACAAACAAAGTCTTTGCTTGATCTTTTGGGGCCATGAATATTTGGTACTACCCCTAGAATGCGTTCATCATGCTCATGAATTCACGTCCGATTGTTAATCCACCAACAGATCAATACAAGGGAGTGGATAAGGGTCTTTTGGGCAGCTTTGTTGAGATTAGTAAAATTGTTGCACATCCGCCACTTGTCCTACCCGTTTGGGACCACAACAACATTACATAGCCACTCTGGGAACTAGATTGGAACGATGTACCTAGCTTTGAGTAGCTTGTTAATCTCCGTCTCTATTGACGATTAATTTTCACCCAATTAAAAATTGACAAATGTAAATTAAAATATAAAATATTAATTAAATATTTTTAGGCTTTTTTAAGTGAAAAAAGTAAGATGAATAGTATTGCAGTGTGGAGGGCTTAGAATCACATTACTTTCTAGCTGATCAAGGGGAACCTATTTATATGAAATGGTCATAATTTGATGAGTTTGATAAGGGTTGGTCTACTAAATGACATTCGAATTATATCAGAGCAAATCAGTATTTGTTTTTTTCTCTTGAGGGATTATCCTTTGGAAAAGTTGGCCATACATTGTATTAAATCGGATTGAGCTTCGCGTTAAGTGCATATTCCATGTATTAAATGTTAAAGATATTCTTTATGAGATAATATTAATTACATTTAGGACTGACACGACCCATGCCGAGTTTCCAATGGTAGTTGGTGGCTGCAGACGCACCTGCATATCAAAGAGTCAGTGGCGGTGCCCTTGGGGGGAGGGGGGTTGGTGGTCTTTTTAGAATGTCGCACCTAGGGGACCTTGCCACTACTAACCCTTGAAAGGCACTCGCCCTTTCAAAACCCTCAAGGCTTGCGGTCCCGAATGGATTTACTCCTTTACATCGAGTTGGGTCCTAGGACTAGTCTTGATCAGGACTGCATCTACTCGATTTTCGAGGCAAAACTTCTTTGCTGCTTAACCAAGGGGCAGTAGTTGATCCCTTTGTGGGGTCTTCTCGAGGGCGGGCAGGCTCAAGCATCCTGGCCTTGGAGTATTTTTAGGAATATTGTTTGTGCGTGATGTGTCCTTTAGGTGCCTTGTGACCAATGACGTGTCTTGACATGTGAGGATGTGCCATATCAAATATTATTTTTTAATTTTTTTCTTACGGTAATGTGGATTTATTAGGATTACTAGGATAAAACCTACCCATTCAACTTGCAAAGATAAACTTCTAGAAACTAAAAGGAGGCACATAATGAAGTGCGATATTACTTTCAAATTTAAAAAAGGAAAAAAAGAAAGGGATGTTAGAGCCGTCGCTTTCCAACGCTAATGATGAATCCAACTCTAACAACATACCAACGAAAAGAAAAAAAAATCCATAACTAAGGATGCATACACAGAAGAAGGAAAATTTTCGAAACTCAAGCAATAGATACATATATCCAGCAGTACCAACACGGACTATATTACACAGATTCAACTTCGGGGCTTCAAATCCAGGAAATACATATACATATATGTATGTATATATACATGAATTACATAAAGGCAGCTGCAGGGTAAACTTTCTTGTTCCTAGTGCTTTGACTGTTTTCTGCGGGGCCAGCTGGTTTCTCCAGCATTTTGACCTCTTTGATTTTTGATCTTTCATCTTCGATTTTATTCTTCTTCTTCTTCTTCATCAGTCTCTCCTTTTGGGACTTCTGCTGCACGTAAACCGCCGCGTAGCTAGCTCCTGTCGAAGACATGATTATTATTATTATTGCAACAAATTTAGATATTTCTGAGTGTTTAATGATCAAGTGTTTAAATATATGTATATATGTGGAAACGGATTAAGGAGTCACAGGAATTTATAGGGAAGTAGTCCCCTTTTGAAAAAGAAATCATATCGAGCAACTTTTTCTATGTGGTGGCTGTCCATTCACGGGTATATGTTAATGCCGCAGGGCGGTTCAGAACACAGATATGTAACAAGTGGGGTAACATATAAAGTGATCGACTTTTTAATGGGGCTGCCGTCTCGCTAAATCATTATTTGTCTTAAACAATAAAAGAAATGTGCTAGCTAGTGACCCATCGTAATTCATATGTTAGGTGAAAATATAAATTTATTTTCAATTATATATTTATATATATATAGTGAGAGATATTTATTCATCCATACTATTATATAAAAAAACAGTACAATATAGTAACCACCTTTGGTGTGTTATTTTTCTTTCTCTTTTTGTTCTTTTAATTTTTTTCTCTCATCTCCTCTTCCACATTCTCTTTTATTTCTTTCCCTTCTTTCTCTCTTCCTCTCCCTCTATCCTTTTCCGTCTTCCACTACTCTTCATATAATTTTATTTTACTTTCTTTGTAATTGTTTTTCTTAATTTTTTATTTTAAATTATTGTATTTTTGCTTAATACTATTTCTATGAATCTATTAAAATAATTAAAAATTATTTTGAATTAAATTATTTTTTATTATGTCGTTAAATTATATTATTTTTTTCTATTATACACACTCATCAAGTATGCAAATATTACTAATTACTATTATTTGTAAATATATTGACGTGGCATATTTTGTAGGCTACCATGTGCATGGCACAACCCTTACCACGTCAATAGGGTGCGCTTGCTTATGCAGATGGGGGGGGGGGGGGGCACACGAGATCCCCTATTCTAAATCGTGTTTCATCTCTGTTTCCAATCCAAGGATATATGCGAAGTGTAAAGATCCTAGATCAAGTTATAATTAAGGAATAAAGTAATTTTTTACATATGGACATATACGCCAAGTGTAAAGATCTCATATCAAGTGTATAATTAAGGAAGTAACTTTAAACATATAATATGAATGTGAATTATAGAATAGGAGATGAAACATTATTTTGGAATAGAGAATCCTATCAAGTAGATGGGAGGGGAAGGGGGGAGCCACTCGATATATAGGTGCTCGAGTCCTCGTTAAGTGCGAGCCTAGAGAGACCACTGCGGTCCCATAGCCCCTCAACGATGGCTGACTTTAGTCCTAGGGTACCCTTTCAAGTAGATGCTCTGACCTCCTTTCAAAGGCTCTCAAGCCTATGCCAAGTGACCGAGGAGATCTCCTCGGATCTGAATCAATTGAAGACCCTTTCAAGCTCTCTAGTGAGGAATCTCTGTGGCAAGACGTGCAATTTCATTGATGTATTAAGCATTTAATGTAGGCCACGTGAACTCGTGTGGCCATTTCATGCATTACCATGTCAACATTTCATATATCGCCTTGGCATTCCATTCCCATTAATATAGCCATCCTAATTCCTACAGGTTCTGTCACACATTAGGGTAGTCAGTGGATGCAAAATTATGATGAGCCGGAGGAATCTAACGATTATTTAATTAGGTAAATAATCCACTCGTAGCACCCCAAAACTGATACTCTCTATTATAAATACCCTTCATTTATTAAGGTAGGTAAGCACAACTATTTTAAATATCTCTTATCGTATTTTTAGGTTTAGAAGATGTCAGGTGCACGCCTAGTAAGAAAGCCCATATATTTTTGACATGTATCCTTTTTAATTTATTTTTCTTTTTCTTTATCATTTTTCTGACTAATAACCCACGTGAAATCTCAATTTTTGAATCTTGTTCTTTTCAATTTTATATAGTAGCCCCAGCAATTATTTTTTAATTTATGTCAATTTATATTTGTTTTTATAATTATGTCAATTAATGTAGATTGACAAATAGTAACATAAGTTTATCACCAGTATGTCACGAACTGCTACTCTAAGCCTCGATAACAGTTCAGAAAATGGGGTTTTTCTTTCTAATTCGAAGCTTAGAGACTCAAAATAGAAGAATTCTAGAATATTCCACGATATTCTAGATAGTTCTACACAAATCTAGAAAGATCTAGAAGGTTTTGGAAAATTTAAGAACAACTTGAAATATTCTGGAAGACCCTGGAAGAGTATAGAATGCTCTAGATAGTGGTAGGATATATAGAATAGTCTAAAACGTTGTAGATAAGTGTAGAATATTATAGAAGGTAGTGGAAGATTATGGATAGTGTAGGAGTGTAGTAGAGAGTTCCAGAGAACCTCTCTCAACCGTTGGATCAAATAGATCTCTACCGTCCATTGAGGAGGTGGAAGACTATAAATAGGGGAGAGGGGGTCATTTGTAAGATGTCGAAGTTTGGAGAGTGAATAAGAGAGTAACTTTCCTTAAGAAGATCTTACTTCCTAATCTTTCTTATAAACTTCCTTCTTTTTTCTTTTGCCCTCTAAACCTTTCTTTTCCATCATCTTCACACACAAAACTTTGAGAGAGGCTGACTTAGCTAGTACCGCAAGGGGCGGACAAGGAGCTAAGGCCGCGCGTAAGCTTGTTTGAGGAACAAGTGCGTGATAAGTCGCTAATGTTAGGCTTTTATTGTTACTGCTAAAAAGATACTACCTCAATTTTATATTATTAATCATTATAGCATCTTATAAATCTTTATCTCAAAATATTTATTATTTTACGAAAATAAAATAATATTTAATGTTTTTTTTAATTTTAGATTTGCACTCAAAATGAATGCCACTCATATAGCCTCTTAATTATTGTACAACTTAAATTTTTAATATATATTTAAAACATTAATAGGGGATTTGTCAAATAAAGAATATATAGAATCCCAGTCCAAAGCAGGTCAATCCAAACTGATCGCTAAACTGGCAAACTAAAGTGAAAGTTTCAAAACCACAAGAAACCACCACATATACAATTCAAACCTATATAATTTGCACAAAAAACAACATTAAACACATCCTAGAATCCAAAACTCATATTTATGTCAAATCACACAAATACAAACTCTTGCTTACAAGTAAAAAATTTGGCCACGGGCCTATTTCTATTCATAAAATCTACTATAACAATTTTTATTGGGATACGTACATAACCACATGTCTCCATTCACATCAAATGGCCACGGGCCCAAAACATTACAAACATAATTAGAAACCGGCTCGAGATGACTTGCTTCGTATCGAGGTGCTACAGTAATTTTCTAAATTCTTCTTAATTTATGTAAAACGACTTTAGACAACCAATAGCATGAAGCGAGGTAGTATTAGAAATTTGACAATATTTATTGTATATGGTCATCATTATAATTTGTCTTTGCCATTAATTTGCCAATATTTAAAAGAAAATAGTCATTAGTTAATGGCAACATTCATTTGTAAAATTTATTAATGTTTAATGTATTTTTTTGAATTTATCCTCAAATTAAATATCAATCATACAACCTTTTAATTATGAATAATAATAATATTTAATAAGGACAAACTGACCACGTAAAGTATAAGAATCATGATACAACTTTTAATGAATCTTATTATGAAATAGAGGTATAAAGTAATACACAAATTTTGAACTCAATACTTCACAGTTCAAATTGTCATCCATGTTCTCTCTCTTGTGATGTCAACTTCGAGTCAGTTGTCTGCAACTCTTTTCGAGGGATCGATACTGATATGGTCGGATTCGGTAATCGATCGATTTCGTTCCGAACAAAGGTATAATCCGAGTAAAAGTGTCCAATCTTGTCCAATGGTCCGATTAAAAAGGTTAACAAGTGCTGGTCGGGTCCTATTCTGCAAGGATGGAACACATGTGAGCCTAGCTGGAAGTAAATCCGGCGAAGACCCTCTGACGCTCAAGTCAGTATTTGAGCAGGGATTCGGAAGGGGTATAATGCATAATATGAATTTGGAAAGCTTACTCTTGTGAACAATAATGATATATTATTTATAGAAATCGGAGACGGGTGGGCTGGACTAGGTTAGACTGGCCCAATCTTACTGTTCGTACAGAAGATATTCCTCGGCACGTGTCGTGGATGCGCCGGGTACAACCATTGTTAGAGTCGGTTATTTTTGGGACCACTTTAAGGATGAAGGGGGACCACTAGAGGAGGGTTGGGCCCCTTATCCAAGAATCCGTTGGCGAGGTTCGTGGAGACACTTAGCAATCGCATGGCAAGCAGTGGCGGATCTTCTAGTGGACAAGGGGGAGCCATGGCTCCCCCAAGGCTTAAATTTTTTTCATTTACCTACTTAAATGTATAGATATATATATATATATATAATTGGCCCCCCCAAACAATATTAATTATCCATTATTTTGGGTTGCAAAATAAAAAAATTAGCCCACTAAATATAACTAATAATATGGATCTACTAATAGATTGATATAAAAAGTGAGGACTCAATACATGGTCCAACAAATAACTAAATATAACAATTCAATTCTTGAGCCCAACAAATAAATTCATTGAATAAGCAATTCAATGGCCCAATTAATAAATTACTAAAGTTAAAAACAAGGCCCAATTTTCATACAAATTTCCTTCAATTTGAAACAATGCCAATTCTCAATTTCACACGTAAACTTCAGTACATTGTAAGCCACCAAATCACCAATTCTTCTTTTCTTCTCACGGAAGCCACGGTCAGTCAGGCTCCTCATTCACAATCACTACTACGACACACACCAGCGGCAGCGGCAAGACATCAGATTGAAGAATTTAACCGGCACTTTCATTATTGGTAAATTATTTTTTCAATTTTTGTTTTATATTTTTTATTATATTTAAATTTTTGCCCCTTTAATTGTAAAAAATAACTTTATGGACTAGGGTTTTATTGTAAATCATCTCAATTTTTACCCCTTTTAATAGTTACTTTGGCCCCCCCAAAAATTTTGATCAAACTCCGCCACTGATGGCAAGTCAGGGAGCTTTACACGGACTCTGAGAAGGCAGCAAACACGTGGCAAGTTGGGGATCAGTCACGTGTGTGATTTTTCCGCCACGTGGCAATCCGCTGTTGATCTTATGCTTTAAACTGACACCGACGTAGCAAATCGGATTCCACCATGCCAGATACATTTAAGTAAAGGGATTCCTGGCCGCCTGGCCCTCGGCGTTTATAGCTCTTGATGATGCGAACTGATAAATGAGAATTAAGAATAAAATAAAATTATGAAAGTGTGAATTTAGTATAACTATATATTATAAGAAGCTGCACCCCGCCGCCAACGAGAAAGTTTACCACAACCTTAATAAAATCCATCCGAGGATGGACTTTTCGTCGTGAATCTATTGATGATTATCTTGTCACTTTTTAAATATTCTTTTAGTAGAATTCTCTCACAAATTTATTATAAATATTTTGTATCTATAATAATTAAAATGCATTCTTCATAAATTTTTCGTTAGTAAAAGAATTGCTTTCATGGAATGACATGCATTAACTTTTCTATACTATAATTTGTATATGAAGAGGTTGTGGAGTGTGCATCTTTTCCTGAAAAAAAAAAGGCAAAATTACGTCTATACCTATTGAAGTCTGGTATAATTATAAATTGATTGTTCTTGTTTTGAAAATTATAAATACCCTTTGAGATATGTATTGATTTAACAAAATTCATCTTTCATCATATCGGGATATAATTGTGAGTTATATTTCTATTGTTTTCTGTGGGATTTTGAGATGAAATTCTAATGTTTTGACAAGTTCTACAGTAGAAACTATATGTGAAGTCAATTTCAAAATAAAAAAAAATTAATGAATGTATTAGATTATAAATGGTGATTTTTTGCAGTAATTATGGTAGTATAAAATGAAATTATTTCATGAAGGTTGGTGGAATAACAGAAATGATTGAGCAATTTTCTTAGGCTCGACGAAGTGCATCGCTTGGTGGTCAAATTGACTAGTATAGCTACAAAAAAAAATAATTATTTTTTAGACATTTTTATTAATGTTAATAAGAAAGTTCTAAAATTTGAGCAGTTGTTTATAATTTTTAAAATAAAAATAACTAATTTATAATTATAACATACTTTAGGAATATAGACATAATTTTTCCAAAAAGAAAAAGACAAAATTAACCGGGGGGTTTTTTGTTTTTTGGCCATTTTTCCATTTTTCCATTTTAGAGGGGGCATATTGGTAGTTGACCCCAAGGCAAAGTTAAATGATATTTGTACTGATGATGAAGCCAAATAGCCAATCTTGAATTGTGAGGACTTGATTTCGCTTCCACGAATTAAGAAGATATTAGTGGAGCCAATCTATATGTATTTCAACTACTATATATATATATATATAGTCAAGTATCTCATTATCAATTTTGCACCACTTTCTCATAAGGGCGATCACGGTTCGGTTTTGATTTTTTTTGAACATATTTAAAATTGAATTGACATATGTAGTTTATTCTAGAATATATTTTACATTGCAATTTTTTAAATTAAAACCGAAAGTGCAGTTTAAAAAGGTTTGATTCGATTCAGTTTGGTGCAGTTTGGCAGTTTTAAACAAGAAAAAGAAATAATTAGACAAAAGTAAGAAAAATATCATCTTCTAATATCAATAAAATATTTAAATTAATATTAAAAATTCAATGCATGAAAATAAAATTTTTATAAATAAAAAGTATAAAGATTAGATGTGTAAAGTCCATAAAACTACTAGATATAATGCGACTTTGCATATTAAAAGCAAGCTCAAGCAATAATATTGATTTTACTATGCAACTTCTTAAGATTTTGGCTAATATAACATACGAAAATTTTAGTCCATGCATAATTTAATAATGAAAGGTTAAATGCATTTGAAATATTGAATGATTAAAGCAATAACTAATGAAATTTGAAACAATTTAAAATGTGATTAGTCAAATCATCTTATACATTGAAAATTTTAAGTTAAAAAATAGATAAATATATATATGTATATTTAATATATGTGAGCAGTTCGATTCGATGCGGTTTGAGGAGAAAATTAGAACCAAACAAATTTTTAATGCGGTTTTGAACGTAATTGTTAAACCATGATTTTTTTCAAAAAAATGATAAAAACGGTGCGGTTCAGTGCAGTTCGAATAATTTTTAAAAATTTATGCTCACCGTTACTTTCTCATATACAAGCAAGAACATTTTTTTGTTTTTTGGCTTTCTAAAAACAAGAACCACCATCCATCTTAGCCTCTTTCTAATGATCCAATTTTTAAATTTTATGGAAGACAATAGTTATCCATCCACACAATATTAAATATTATGCTGTCACCAATATTTATACACGCGCCAACATTTTTTTTTATTTTATCTATCCCCTAATATAATATTATGTATTGCTAACTGTATCAACAAAAAAAATAGAACGTCTTTATATAACATAATGGAAAATCTAGATGTCGTAAGCTCCTCTTATATAATATAGGACCTTATAAGATGTTTAAAATAAGTTTAGCCACACGAGCTCTAAATTGGATAAAATTTTCTATTCTAAAATAATATTTCATCTCATATTTCATAATTCATATTCATGTCATATATATAAAATTACTTTTTTAATTATATATTTGACCTGAAATCTTTATACTCTGTGTATATTCATACATTAAAATAAAAAATAAAATATGATTTAAAATAGAGGATCTCATGTATCTCTAAACTCTCAATTTGAATGGGCTCCTCTTGCTTTCCACTCTCTCCAAATGTGCTCTTAGTCACTTCCTTAAACTTAAAGCATCACCATCCTTTTTTCAAAAACCGTAGACTTTTTGGCAAAGCCATTATTTTTATTTAATGAGATAAGATATTGACTGTCTCGATGGCGCACAAGCTATTAATGCTTTCTTTATATTATCAGTTAAGTGATCTTCACTTTGTTATAGGTGGATTTCGCACTTATCATTTAAATGGTGGCCATTTTTCTAATCAAAAGTATGTTTACAATTAATGTCCCTCCATGCAACAACTAAACAATAAAGCAATAAACTTGTGTTTCTCTGTCGTTGTTTTATCGTAGGATAGATATAAATTACAGAATATAGTATCTGAATAAAATCAAGAAGTAATATATTGGGATTTTTCATTTTTAATTGGTTTTTTTCCCCCAATGAAATATGCATATAAGATGAAATATCGAATGAAATAGAGGCCTACAATTAAAAGAAACGGGATTCTTCTCTAACATCATTTATGTCGTCAACAACTACAAGAAGACAATACGTTATTATTCTAAGTAGGTTAGGGACCCAGACTTGTGGAAAAAATTATACTTGTTGTTGTTGTTATTGTTATTATTTCGTTTATGACAAAAAAACCTAGGTCGATATTTTGATGCGGTTTTTCCAATTAAATGAACCTATCTGCCACAAAATGTTCCACACCTTACTGGGATTGGACCCAATTTAGTCATGCAGGACGCAACCTCACCAATACACAAGTGTATATAACTTTTATTGTTATTGGTTCAAATATTTTAGGCTAGCTAGCGCTGGTTGTAATACCTATAAATAATTAACAAATTTTGCATTCTCCATGAGATGTTTTTATGATGGAAGTTGCGAATTGAACCATTAAACCATGAAATTGTGGTTGTTACAAGTTCATTTAGAAAAATGAATCCCACTTGCCTAAAGTAGTGCATGATTTCTGATTTTTTTTTTCCACTTAAATGAATGGGTTTTTTTTTTTTTTTTTGATAATTACTTAAATGTATGGTTACAGTGTGTCCTTTACTTTTCGGTTACAACGCTGCATTTCCTTTTTAGGCACAACATTAATAGGTAGTTGTAGCTGGTGGAGAACACTGTACCCAATTTTATTATTGCCCATTCAACTATAAAAAGCTAGTATATTTCATCGTCACCAATCTTTATTATTATTATTATTATTATTATTATTATTATTATTATTATTGTTATTGTTAAGAAACATATCAATAAGCAAAGCTCAAATCATAATGACCCGAGGAACAATACCTCCCGCATCGTAGGGGGTCTCAACGTTGTTGGTAACCTAAAGCGAAAATTAAAAATGAAGTTTTTGTTTTTTCACTATCTTAAAAGCACATGATATATTTTGAATAAAATAAATATTGATGAATAATTTAAATTAAAATTTGAAAACAAGTAATATTCAATATATAAAAAAAAACACAATATATATTGTTTAACACTTTTTTTTTTGTTAGTTAAATAGAGTTCATTCCTAATAAAATATCAGTTGGATGTGCATATTCCCCATAATTTTTTCCGAGAATTTCTCCAAAAATATCCATCGGCCCCTTCCTCTCTCTCTCTCTCTCTCCCCCTCCCGTTTTTCATTCTAGAATTGTTAGCAAATTTCCTTTTCAAATGAATGTGTTCTAACATAAATTGAACTAGTTGAACTGACATTTATGCTCTCAAATGGACTTATGAATTTTTACTGTATATGTATGTATGTATATACATGTGCGGGCGTGTTGTTGGGGTGGGAGGGGGGATGATTATAGATGGGGCCCCGACATTTGGGGACCTAAAGCAAGGGCTTAAGCTGCTTCAGCTTAAAACCAGCCCTGCTGCATTGTCTCTAAGTGGAAGCAGCTTCATGAGAAAACAGAATTGGCCTCACCATTAACATGAACAATCTTGACTTCCCAATAGCGACCAACGTGAGGGACTAAGTCCTTATAAGTAGAAACCCGAATCAATATTTCTGTTCTCATTTTCTTGCAAATGTGCAAAATGATTTTTAAAAAATAATAAAATAAAAATCAAATGATTGAATGACTGCAAGAACAATTCCCCAATTTCCATGGATCAGGCATTGAGCACTTGGGGAGCAATCCTGCTCCAACCCAACAAATTTCCCAGCAAATGTTTAATGCTACACCCTTCTACATCAACCAAAAATAGAAAAAAATAATAATAATAAAAATAAATCACATCTAGTTTTCACATTGAAATGCTACAAAAGTTCCACCCAAACCAAACCCAGAAATCACAATTTAGTCAACAAGAAACCAGTTAGAACCAAAACCAACGCCAAAGTCTTCACAAAACCATCTGAAGTTCTTCCCACACCACCGTAGTACGGCTTGATCATGATATCGAACTTGCAGGTCCCGATTGACGGGTCCGCCCGGGTGACCGTCCCGAGACCGTTAAATTTGCACGCTTCATCAAGCTGATTGTTCTTCTGATAGTAGCTGTTAAAAGCGTACGAGATATTACCCCGCGCATCCAAGCCCCCACACGACGTCTGATAACCGAGGCAAGTGCAGTCACCAAGCCCACAAGCGTAGCTCACACTCGCTGCAACCTGAGCATCATCGAGCCTCGCATTTTGCTTCATAATGCACCACTTGGGCTCCAAATAGCTCACGTTTCTTGCAGGGACCAGATTCCCTGCATTTGTGGTGCCAAGGTTTAGCGAGTACTTAGGTTGTCCATCATACCTGAGTATTCCCCAATGGCGCTCAAAATTTCCCGGTTGGATGCTCTTTTCATCCTCGTCTATCAAGCTAAATAAGTAAGCGTTAATTGGACCAGGCCTCATTGGGGTCCCCCTACCAGCGGATATATGAGCCATAAACCCTTGGTTGAACCGCTGCGCGTACTCTAGGTTCGCGTTCCGGTCACCATCTGTGGGCCAACCGATTTCGCCGACTATTATAGGCAGATTACTGAAACCGTTCTTCTGTAATGCCCAGACAAGAGTATCATGGTTGGCATCAAACATGTTGTAGTAATTCGTGCCACCGTCATTCACAGCTGCTGCATTCCCATCAAAAAAGGCGTATTCAACAGGGAAGTTGGAATCCGTGTAGAGGCTTATGAAGGGATATATGTTCACCGTAAACGGGGCTTCGTTGTCGCTCAGTAACTTCACAATTGGGATCATGTAATCATGGATATCCGCTCGGAAGTCACCGCCCGATGGCAAGCTACTTGCAGTTGAATACACATCAGCATTGAGGGGGACGGTGACCTTTACTTGGTTGCGAAGGCCCGCTTTAGTCAGGGCCTCTTGAATATTTCTGAGGGCCGGGAAAGTTGTCTTGAGGAAGCTTCCATTGTATGTTGCCAAGAAAGGTTCGTTTCCTACAGCCACATACCTAAATAACAAACAATTAGAAGTTTTATCTTGCAGTGTAATGTATTATTCATCTTGACAAAGCAATAGAATTTGAACATACATGACAAATTAAAATAGGTTATGCAGACTGACCTGATCATGACATTGTTGGTGGTGAGATGATGTGAGACATTCTGTGAAACCCATTTCTCAGCAGCCTTTGAACTGCTGGCGAAAGTTGAGAGCATGTCGTTAGGAATGCCGACCATAACCTCAATCCCGGACCTGCCGAGAGCTCTTAATGTATCATAATCAGCATCGAAAAGCTTTACTTTCTGAATCCCATTCTCTCTCAACATACGCACCACTATATCAGGTGGCAAGCGATGAGATGATTGTGAGCCCCAGTTGGCACCTATGCCGCCTGATGCAACATTAAAAGGTATACGATAAGAAAATTGGTATCAGGCCCACAATAATGGAACATAAGAGGAATTCATGTGAATTTTGACACATAACATACTAAAATAGAACCTGTGCATTAAGTGTTGAGTGGAGGCTATATATATTTAGAGTTACACTGAACTCAAACTTAAACAATTGAATTGGTGACAACGGGGTATTCATCCATGCACCGGGTGTTAAACATCAGGATAAGGATTAAACCACGTCAGCAGTGGAATTTATATAATGCTGACGTGGCCGAATCCTCTCAATTTGGCGTTTTAAGACAAACACGAAACACACAACTAAATAATCTGACATAATATCTCAAAATTTAAGGGATTTATGACATCAAAAGTCGAAAAACATAAGGTAACAGAAAATGATGGAGTTTCTTAGCAAAATGCATCTCAGACACGAAGGGAAATACCTGCAACGGCATGATTGACGGCATTTATTTTGGCTGGGCTAGATGATAGTCTCCTATCGTCTGCCATAAACAACAAAAAGAAGTAAAGAACAAAAAGAAAAGCATAAAGGCTCATCATGTAAGTGAGTTGCGAGTGAAAATCCTAACTCCGAGCATTAAAGAGAATTAAAGAAAACAAACTACTATCACCAAAGAAGTTTATTTGATTTCAAAGGTTCTGATATAAAATCTGATGATCGCTAGAAACGATCTTGATACAAGGGCAAGTACCTGCCTTGGGGTGACTACGGGCATTCACTTCGTTCGAGTCCAGTGATGCAGGACCATTAGCATCTGTACAAAGTCAGTTATTAACAAAGGAAGGTCCACAAAAGAATGCTCAACTAACAATATCTCGAAACCGCAGCAAAAGAAAGGAAATGCCAATCTACCTCTCTGAGCAACTCTTGATGCATTTGACCCAGGCCCCGACAGCTGAGATAGGAATTATAGCAGCAATCAGCAAATTTCGATGATGATTAAAGAAGAAACGTGCAAAAAGGATAGGGGAAAATGTCGGAATTTAACAAATTAATAATAAAAATAGTAGTGGAGAAATTGGAAAAGGAGCAAAAGCAACTAGATACATAAAATTAAATCACACACTGGCCTTATACAAGTGTGCCTTCTCATTCCATGACATTAATGTCACCCCTCAATCTATGAATGAATAGAAAAAATTTGACAATTTTCTTTGACAAGGAAAGTATAAAAGTCCTCAATTTCGATCCTACAAGACTAGATTAATGGTTAAAATGGAAATATGATTCATATCCTACTCTAACTTGCAAAAGCTACAGTTAGGATATAGTCATCTTAAATTCACCCTCTTCAGTTCAGAGTTTATATATTCTTACTCGAGCCCTTTTCGGCAATGAACATCTATATCAAAGACACCCGTGCTTGTGCCCGACACTACACAACTTTCAAAGAAAAAATGACGAGTTTTTAATCGTAATATTCATCCTTAATGGAAATTATCTGCGAGCCATCTCCGAATGAAAAAACTTGATTATCAACTAAAGACATAATATTTCTGCATCTATGCCAACACAAACCAGTCTCTTATACTACTCATGAAATCTTGGATATCAATTTATGCATATAAACAGTTGCAACAACAAAAATACATACCAAAAACATTTGGTTTTCATGAGTTTCTCCAGTTATTAGTACTACATAATCCCCAGTTATTAGTACTACATAATCCAATAATTGTAGTCATAGTTCCTTAAAATAAACATTCCAATGAAAGTAAGCTAATTTTATTTCCATTGACACTTCTTTTTTGAAAAAGGGTAAACTGTAAATGCACCATTAATCAAAAATTCCTTATTCAGCAACAAAAGCGAGTTAATGTTGCCTTATTTCTTTTAAAAGGCGAAGCAAATCTACGATATCATAGCTAACACAATTAGGCACTTCCCCATTTAAAGGGGGGGGCGGGAAAAACTTTACGATTTCGAAATATGCCTTCAGCTAAATACGAAAAAATAACACAATAAAATCAACAAATGAAACCGCTGTTTGCTTATCCACTATTTAATACTTAAAAATATTTACAAATATCACGTTCAGGGCACTTGAAAATTAATTATTTCATCAGCTCCTTACAGGAAAAAAAATTAAAAATAACAAGAAAGAACAGAAAAAAGAAGAGAGAGAGAGAGAGAGAGAGAGAGAGAGAGAGAGAGCACTTACCATGAGCAAGAAGAAGAAGAGCTGAAAGCGGAACATTTTCAGCAGATCTCTATCTTGAACTCTATTTCTTTAGAGAGAACAAATAAAGAAATAGAATCCAAAAATAGATCTTGAGAAAGAAAAGTTTGAAGCTGTAAAGAATGTACTTTGTAGCAAATAGTGCTTATTCAAGATAGCTTCTGAGTTGCAGGGTTTAGAGAGAGAAACAGGGGGGGAGGGAGAGAGAGAGTGAATTTTTTGAGAGTGGAACTTCCGCTATCAAAATGTCTGAAAATTGATAAGAATCTTGGTGTGGGCTTTTCTGTTGTTTGAAAGGTTTTCTTTCTAGCCTTTTCCTTCGTGGAATTTTAATTTTTTTTTACAAAACTTTTATAATAAAGCTCAAAGAATTATTCTTAAAAAGTAACTTATATATTTTTTTATTGAGATGATAATTTTGAGAAAAATATTGAAATAATAAATTTTTTAAATGTCCACCGATGACAAAAAAAAAAGAACAATAATTTTGGGACAAATTAAATACTACTTCAGAAATTAGTTGATTTTCTTCTTTTTTTTTTTTTGGTTTCCTTCTTATGTAGATTATATTATAATTTCAAAAAAAGAAAAAAGGTAGATTAGATTACACTGGGACAGGAATGAGGTGTGACTGACTCAGACAGTAGCTTTGTACATAATATATATATATATATATATATAGATATAGATATATATCTTCAAAGTTTGTTGAATAAAGTTATTGACAATTACCCAAAAAAAAATCTTGTAAAATTCTCTTTTTCAAGATTATGATCTACTATTTTCTTTGATAAGCAAAGATTATGGTCTACTTGAAATCAATAAAGGGATTTCAACGAGGGTTATAAAATTGTAATAAATAAAAAAACTATTGTTGGGTGACAACCTCCGATTTACAATACATATCGTTTTGAGTCTTTTGGTATTGTTTTAAAATATCTATTATTTTACGAAAACAAGATAATACTTATTTTTTTTTTTTTTTGAAATTTGTCCTCACATAAATTAATACTCATATAGCATTTTTTTTAATGTGAAATGATAAACCAAGCACGCACCTTACTAAGATTTAAACTCTAGTCATTACACTTTCCGCGCCTCTAAGATGAGGTACATGTCCATTAACATATTTAAATCAATATTTAATGCATTTATTTTGAATTGGTCCTATAATAATTGTCACTTTATGAATTTTTTTTGATCCCATAATATGTGTCGTTCTCACATATCAAGAAGGAATTTATTAATTTTTTCCTAATATACCCTTAGGAGAGAGAGATTAATAATTGACGAGAGAAATTAATAGCTTAATTTATTAAAAGGGTATTTTAGTCAAAATAATTCATATTGAATGTCTTTAATCTATTTTCTTAATTCTTGTGCATAACCTTAAAATGACAAGTATTATGGGACGGAGGGAGTAGATAAAATTGTAAATGATACCGCTGCATTCTTTAATTCTTTTTAATTTGTGTGAAAAAAATTTAAACCACAAATATTGTGAGAAAGAAATAGTAATGATTAATGCTTAGCCCAGGTGTTGAAATTAAATTCATAAAATAAGATTTATTGGCTTAATTTCCATTAAAACACGAGTCCTCGACAGGTTTTGTAATAGTTATAAGTTGGTTGATGATCATTATAACGATATAGTGATAGTTTAAACAGTCTATTAAAGAACAAGTACAATTATTAGAGTATCTAATCAAATACAATCCTCATCATAACCCAACACCATGAATTTTAACTTTTTTGCAACAATTACTCCAGTTTTAGTACAATTTCGTGGGGATGACGTCGATTGCCCTTAGGGATTTTTTATTATTTAAAAGTGTTCTATTACAATTAATTAATTATATTAATAATATGTTACAATTAATACTCAAAATAAATGACAGACTATTAGAATGAATTATTAATATCAAATAATTAAAAAAAATACAAATTACTATTACCAGAAAGAATTCATTAGCTAACGTGGAAAATCAAGACCACAACCCGAACAAAACCTAACAAAATATGGTTACAATTCAACAAAATCATAATCATAGATTTGGATGGACTCGTCATAAAATTCAATCCCGTACTCGAGCTGCTTGGTGCACTCAACTTGTAATGTATATACATATATATATATATATATATATATAGTCTTAGCCCAAAATTAGACCCAAGAGACTGTAGAGGTAAGGCCTCCACAGGTGCACTCAACTTGTAAGTTTTATCCATATTTAATACTGTTCAAAATCGATTTAATTTTTTTTTGTTGAATTTAACATTTTTTAGATTTAATTTAATTACTAAACGAATCGAGCTCGAAACAGCTTTAAATGAACCGAACTCCAATCGAGCTCGAATGAGTTGATGGTCATTGGAAGCTCAATAAAATGGGAATTCAGGTTTGTTTTCATGCTATACATAGAGGCAGTAGAAGGTTGAAAGCGTGAAATACGGCATACGCTAACAACTCTAATTGGATGACTTATCATTATCATTATTATTATTATTATTTCAACTGCAAATTTGCAATGCACCGAAAAATTCAATGAAACATAATCCAAGAAAGAGATTTTCTCTTTTGATTTCATGAATCATCGTTATCCAAAACTCTGTTAAGACTCCAACTAAATTCGCGAGTGCTGTGTAGACCCACAACGTGCGGCTACTCTTTTCCGAGATTAATCTTTACATATGAAAGACTCGAACACAAAATCCTGACCATTTGAACCAACAGACTACTCTAGAGTTGGACGGTCAATAGTTGCGGGAGGAGAGAGAGAGAGAGATTGGGAGCAATTGAGCATGAAAGAAAGAGGCAATAAATCTACTAAATAGAACTCCGGACTAGCAAAAGCAAGACATCATATATACATACAAGCATTAGTTACAATTTTTTTTAAATTAGGGGGATATAGTTAAGCAGAAAAGAAACCATTGCTAGCAGCAACACTCATCCGTGACTTGGGCTCCAAAACCCCTTTACCCAAAGCCTCCACCAATTTCAGGCCCTCCAATCTCAGCTTCTCCATAATCAAAGAAGAAGACCCTTTCAAATTCTGCCCCAAAAACCCCGCACAGGACATTAATTCGATCTCTTCACCACTTTTTCTCGATATGTTGAGCCTCCTCTCGTATTCTTCCGCAACCAACATCGCTATATCTGCCATTGAAATTACTTGTAATTAAGGTCTTTGATGATGAATTTGGATTAATTTGATAGTATTTATAGGAATAGGAATATTGTAATGGTGAAACTGATGGCGCACCGTTTGTCGGTTTTGGGCAATAGTTTTTGTTTATTTCATGGTTGCCTGATTTATGCTGTCTGTAGTTTATTATAACGCCGACAAGCAGACGCTGTTTTAATCAAATGGCACACGAAGCACCAAGTTCAATTTTAGGGCCTCTGGTTTTGCGGACTAAAATATTAAATGTGGTGGTACCGAGTTAAAGCGTGCCAGTTTTTAAACTTTTAGCTTTTGGGTTTGTTCGTGATTGCTGACGTCTTCACCAGTCTATGTGTGCATATCCATTATCTAGATAGACGGCACTTTGCCTAACTCGCATTTCGTCTAATGGATATATTGGATATTTACAAATATTTTTGTTTTTATGGTAAAAAAAAAAAAAAAAAAAAAAATGATGAAGTAAGTAGTGAAAGTAGGAATTTTTTTTGAAAATAAAAAATAAAAACTAACACTGTTAATATTCAAAAAACTTCAAAATATTTACAAAAATATTAAAAAAAATACTTTTAAATATCTTAAGAAGTGTTGTTTCATGGTTTCTACTTTTTGGGAGCTTAACTTTCGTAAAAGCCTGGATCCTAATCACTTTAAATGTCCAATTTTAAGTTACAAACACTAAAATTGCTTTTATTAAGTTATTGCAAACACTAGCTTTGTTTTTGGAGTCGTGGGGAGAATGTGTGTGTAATAATATTTATGCATTTAAGAGAAAAAAAAATCCCTCAAATTTATATAAATAATGTGGTGTACTCTCACAAGGCACGACACATCATTAGTTACACAAAAAATCAAATAACACATCACACATATATAATTCATAAAAAAGTTTAAGGCTTATATGACGACTCCGGTATTCCATATTTATTATGAATTACACATAACGTATTTAATAGAAAATATACGTAAATAAGGAACATAGTAGCGTGATGTTACGTAAATAGCAAATATGATATTGGAAAACATAATGTCGCAAGGGTACAACAAGTGCAAAATTAGGAGTGTGCATTCGGCCGGTACGTACTGTACCGTACCGAAATTTCGGTACGCCAAAAAAGCGTACCGAATTCCGAACCGAAATTTTCGGTTCGGTTCGATTTGTACCGAAATTTTTTTCGGTACGGTACGGTAACCGACCGAAATACCGAATTGTTTTTAAAAAATATTCAAAATGACAAGCTTTAACATAAAATTGAAATATCCATCAATATTAATATAATTCCAACAAATTAAAGACTAACATGAAAGAAAATATTAAATGTTAATCAAATCTACTCCAACATAAAACAAAATATTAAAATCTTCATCAAATTTACTCCAATATAAAACAATCGAAATCCACACAATCAAAATCCAACAACTGAACAAAGTCAAACTCAGCAAAGTCCATCACCACCACCGGAGTCGTCATGATCACTTCACAAGCCAATAATGCTCGATTCCGTACCAACACTTGAGATCATATCTAGAGACATCAAGAAAGGAAATATATTAAAACACCAAATATAAAGACAAGTAATGGACTAGTAATTTACAAAACCCATACCTTGTTCAATTTTTTGAAGGAGTTCATAATCCTCCTCACTAGACTTGATTGGGGTTTGACGGAGCCAATCTTGACAACATATTAAAGCTTGTGCCATCTTCGGTGTTAATGACGCTCTAAAATCATCGATGACACGACCTCCTGTACTAAAAGCTGACTCCGAAGCCACAGTTGACACAGGCATGGCAAGTAAATCACGAGCCATTCTAGAGAGAATGGGAAATCTATGGGCATATATCTTCCACCATTCCATGATATCAAAATCGTCTGTGTCTTTCTCAATACGTTCACCTATATACACATCCACTTCCGACTCCGGTAGACCTCCAATCTCAGACAACATTTGTTGATATTTTTTTCTTTGAGCCCTTATCGCTTTTCTTTCTTTTTCAGCATCAGATGAACATGTTGTGCTCTCACCCGTATTACTTCCACTTGAAGCACGATATGATGTAATAGGATATAGCCTCTTGTACTCTTCAAAAACATCATAAAGAGCATTTTTGACCAAATTTATCATTTGATCTCCAACTACATTCCCATACATATGCTTCAAAACATATTGAACATAATTCAATTTATGTCGAGGATCAAGAACAACAGCAACATACAACATCATGTTCATCTTCTCTACATTCCCCCAATATTTATCAAATTTCAATTTCATTTTCTTTGCCATGTCTTCTAAGGCCTTATCACCACTTTTAATCCACTCTTTCAACAAGTCATCCACATCACTTATTTCATCTAGAAAAGTGTTGGATGTCACATACAAAGAACAGGATGAAATTGGTCGTTTCTCATTTTGTGTTTTAGCTTGCTCTCTTTCCTGAGTTTCCTCTTCAGATGAAATTGGTAAACTCACATTAGCTCCTGAATTTATTGAGAAATCTTCGTTTTCCATCTCTGAAAAAAGATTACATACATATTAACCCCATTAAACAAATAAACAGACATGCCCCTTTAAGAAATATTCTACACAAAATGCCCCTTAATCTATCGTATGCTTCACCGATTTGTCTTCAATTTACTGCTTCGGTATATACATAGTACATACATATATGGCAGCACATTTTATTTACTTTGTTTTCTTTATGTCTCTTCAGGTCATCTGCTCATCGTGTAAGACATAACAAGATGTGAGTCCAACATTTAGACTTAAAAAAAAAAAAAAAAACAGATTCTCATTGCAAAACTACAAAAGTAATGAACTTGATTTTTTATGTTTCTTGTTTAATTATCTTCCAGGTTCAACAGATGTGCATTAACTGTGGGGTTTGTTTGGGAAAGTACTATTGCTTAAACAATTAGAGCAACTTTGTTATTACTATGGCTTATATATACAGAAGAAGACCCAAAAATCCCAAAATGAAATTTAAAGAAATTGAAAATAATCTTTGAAATGTTAGCGCCCATTTTGTTTGTTTGAATGTTAATTTGATCAATTTTCAACCTTTTCCAAGTTTGAAACAGGAAAGGAACAGGAAAGTAAATAATATATATATATATATATATATAGAACCAGTTTTTACCTTTCTTCTTCGCCTGGGACCTGTAGACAGACGGACGGGCGAGTGGGGTGGCGGCGTGACGGCTAAGGGGCAGGTGCAGTGCAGCGGACGGCTAGGGTCGATAATCGATGTGGAGGAGATGATTGATGAGAATGAGAATAAGTGAATAACCCCCAAATCCCTAATTCCTAAATCTATTTTCTAAGAGTTAAGAAAACGTGTTTCTACTCTTTAATTATTGAGAAAACGTGTTATGTTAAAACTTATTAATTATATATATAATATATGTATATATATAATAATATAAATATAAATTTAATATATATAAATATTAATTCGGTATTCGGTTCGGTACAGTATACCGAACCTCAATACCGAAACCGAACCGAATACCGAAATTTTAAAAAAAATTATACCGAATACCAAACCGAAATTTTGGTTCGGTATTCGGTATGTACCGAAATTTCGGTTTCGGTACGGTTCGGCCGGTTTACCGAACTGTGCACACCCCTATGCAAAATTACCGAATATAAATGTTTTGATTTGTAAAATACATAAGATCGAAATCTCAAAAATAATAAATACGCAATGGAAACTAGTAGCTCTCCTTCTAATAGAAGGTTCAAATTGTTCCTCCTCCTCAACGTCATTAAAGCTAGCCTCGGGTTCATCTAAAATAGATTATACGCACACCATCAACATATAATTGAATAGAAACATTGCCTAACCACATAAGGTGTTCATGTGTGATTTGCACATAAACACATATTTTTACTTCGCACATAAACACATATTTTCACTTTGCACATAAACATATAGTTTTTCATTTCAAACATTTCTCGTCACCTAGCAGTGACCCTTATGACTACCCAGACCAATATATACAACCAGCAAATTACTCCGTCTGCCTTATCCTCCAATGGTCATACCCCGGGTGTTATGCCAAATTTTCCTACGACCCCGCTCTCTTATATAGAACACTCTGTCTACATAAGGGGGGATTCGGAGATGGAAAGAGTGAGAACTCTTACAGGCGGCTACCCCATTAGTATGTCCCGACATAACTCAACCAACCATTCTGACATATTTTGGGTCCGTTTCACATAATCACAATTTGTTCACATAATATAATCTTGGAAGTCTTGCTTCCATATTTCAACATATTATTCCAACATTTTAGAAAAGAATATAATCAATATGAAATACAAATAATAGAAGATAATATTTCATTAACTTATTAATATATATAGATATATGTATATATAAATTTATAAATGTGTAAAATATGAGGTTTAGACTAAAATATCATCAAAACATAAAAGTATGTATATATATACACGGCAACACACACACATATATATATATATATTTATATATATTGTCTAAAATATAAGTATGTCACCTATATATACATTTTGACTAAAATATAATTAAACATAAATATATAAATACATATATATAGATTTATAAATATAACATATCCACTTATGTTTGTAGATTCAATATAAATAAAATATAATTATATAACTAGTTCCATACATACATATAGCATATATATATATACGTGACTAAATTATAATTATAACACCTTTATCCAAATGTATTCTTTGACAAAATATAACTAACCTGAATAGATATATATATATATGTATAACGTATCCATAAATATATTTAAGCTAAAATATAAGTGAAATATAGACATATGGATATATACATATTTACGGACAACACACACACACATATATATATATATATATATATATAATTAGATGGACCTTTTAATGAAGTAATCAAACACATACATACGTATATAATATATAGATATAATACATATATATATATACCATCTATGGGGAAAACACATATCTATATTTAGGTAACTAGAAGAAATATATTTTTATAAAATAATATATCTTTGTCAAAACTAATACCTTTCATAGAAACGTAGTATTTTTCCAAAAATAGGTTTTCATAATAGATTTTAGAACCCAAAATATATTTCAATCAAATACGAAATCCAATAGATACACTAGAAGTGTTTAGCAAAATCACACATACTAATACTTACTACCAGGCGTTGAGATTCTAGATGTGGCTCCTATGGGCTCAAGAGGCGACTTCCGCACACCTAGCACTTTGCTCCACAAGCTCAAAACATTCCAGACATAGTACTTGACCTCATGGGTTCAAGACTTTCAAGAAATAGTATTTGGCCTCGTGGGTGGGCTCAAAACATAACATTTGCTCTGCAGGCTCAAGAGGTGGGCCCCGTGTGCGTAACACTTTACCTGACATAGAGCTTAGCTCCTGGAATTCTAGCTGGCAATCGGCTCTGATACCATTTGTCACAACCTGAAAAAACACCCTTCTTTTTTATTACAATAAAATACCCTTTCCAAAAATAAGAGTATATAATTTTCATAAAATAGTACCTTTTTAAACAAAATAACAAAAATTAATATAATTGACGTGGCATAATTTCGATCGGAACACCCGACCGCCTTGCTCGCGATGTGCTCCCTTATATCCCCGATCAATTCCCCTCAAATCCTTTCTGATCGAACTGTCAGATGTCGACCGGCTCCACTAGCCCCTCTGCCCGGCGGCCCCGACAGATCGTTATCCTTCTCAGCTCGAACCCAGCTCTTCGGCTCTCCTGATTGACACCATTGTCGACCTGAACCATGCTGGGTCCAACGGATCCCTACTGGCATTAAATGCTCCATCAGACGGGGTATGGGGGAGCTACCTAATCCCATACCTCATTAATGGAACGTAAGCTAGTGCATACGGACCCTACCACTAGATCTATGAGTCGGTCCTCAGTGACCCACTTGGCCTAGTGGACCCACAGGAGCGCGGTCTATCTGGACATAGTATAAATACCCCCGTATTTATGGTAAGAGACACGCATTTAATTACACACAATACCCTTACTCTATTCAGATTTCCTCAAAATCGATCGACTAGCTTAAGCACCGGAGGGTCTTAGCCGAGACCCATCTCGACTAGCTCACGTTGTCGTTCCCTTGTTGCAGGTTAACTTCCCGTTCTTATACCTTCATTCATACACTCGACCAATAAAATTTTAAATAAATAAAAATTAATATTTTTTAAATTAAAAATAAATAAAAAGTATTATTTTTTAAAATTTTCGGCGGAATTTTCGCTGAAAAATTTAAAAAATTAAAAATTAATAAAAATTAATAATTTTTAAATTAAAAATAAATAAAAAATATTTTTTTTAAAATTTTTCGGAGGATTTTCGGCGAAAAATCCGCAGAAAAATTTAAAAAATTAAAAATAAATATTTTTTAAATAAATTATAATAATAATTTTATATATTTTTAGAATATATTAAAATTTAGAATTTTGATTTTTATTTGAATTATTATTATAAAATTATTATTATTATTATTATTAGAATGAAATGAATTTTTGTATGCTATATATATGTATATAATATTATGTATTATATATATAATTTTTTTTAAAAATTAAAAATTATTAAAATTTTCAATAAATAAAAAACGTATTATTATTATTAATTATTTTTATTTGAATTGTTGTATGATATAATATAATGTATTGAATTATAACAACAAAGTGAACATAGCTCAACGGTAAGGGAGTTATTTGCCAACTGAGAGGTCAAAGGTTCATCTCCAGTGGCCCCAAAAACTGGGATAATATCGGGCGCGTGTACGCACGCGCGCGCGAGTTGGGGCGAGGTCCCTTGTTCGACTCTTAGGTTGGGCAATTGAAATTTTATTTTCAAAAAATATAAATTAAATTTCGGTGGAAAATTCCATCGAAAATATATTAAATAAAATAAATAAATAAATAAATAATAATTTCGGCGGGAAATTCCGCTGAAATTATTATTTAATTAAAATATATATATATATATATATATTTACGCCGAAAATCCGCCGAAAAATCACCACCGACGAAGGTTTTTTCGGGAGATTGAATCCGCCGAAAATTTCGCCGAAAAAACTGTGTTTTCTTGTAGTGTTAGAATAAGGTGAGTGTGAGTGGGGTCTTTTAGGCTGAATTTAATGTGTGTGGATGTGTTTATGTGTGTGATGAAAAAATGAAAACATGCCTCTCCTATTTATAGTGTTGAGCATGTGAAACAGATTTATTTAATATCAAGGTCAATTTTCATTTAATGCAAATTTTACACCTTGGTTGGGTAATTAATGAAATGGTCCAACTCATGGACTTAAGTGTCATCCTAAATATGCTTAAGTGTGCCCTAAATTATATGAATCATCCCCTAAGTAAATATGAGCCATGCAAGTGCACATTTTCTAGAAATATTGCTATAAGAATTAACAAGACCATGCAAGTGTAAAAGTTGAATAATAATCTTAGAAAAATATCTATGTGTGAAATCATACAACACATCAATATATATGATTAAAGTTTCGTGCATATATATATATTTTACTCAATTTTCGAAAAATATTTATATATTTCCAAGAAATAATAGTCTAGGATATTTAATTATTAATTACTATAGAATAAATTATATGTTTGGGAAATATAATTTTGTAGAGAAGGTAAATTTCTAAATTCTTATAAATAAGAAAATAATTAGGAAATTAATGATTTGAGGAAAATTATTTTCCTATACTTATATATATTTATAGGTAGAGAGGAGAGATAGCAATATATAAAACTATATTTTAATGGCAAAGATTAATACATATTTCCTAATTACAACACTAAGAGTGAAAAGCTCCAAGTATTCTTCCTTTTTACCACATATTTCATGAAAATGACATAAAATAGGTAACTAAAATAATGGAAGACATATTTAACTAAATGCATAATATATATATATTCGATTTATATATATATATATATATATATATTCATAAAATTATTTTAGAAATGTGAAGTAAATAATAAAATTTAGTAAATGTGTATTTTCTAAGTTGAAATAAATATTACTATTATTTTTGAAAATTAGGAGAAAATTAAAATTAAATTTCATGATATGGAAACAACAATACTAATAATAAAATAACACCAATATATTAAATTTGTGGGGAAAATTAAGAGAGAATGATTTTTCAGAAAAGAAAATCTTAATGAGAAATTTATGATTTAAATTTCACTAATAACAAGCCATGTTTTTATAAAATGCATGTAATGCAATGCACATTTATTCACAATAAAAGAAATCCTCATAAAATAGTAACAATACTTCATAATTCTAAATTTTAAAATAATGGGTTCTACCAGGTCGTTGCAGCTCGAACCCTGAGTCACTGAGCCCTCATAATAGGAAAGAGGCCCTCAAAAGGATTTTATAGAAAGCCAACGTTCTATGACTTGTTTAAGCGACGTGGGAAAAACCCCCCTCGAGGTCCGAGAGTTGGCATTACTAAGAGAGATCGAGGACCCAACCCCACGAGAGTGCCATGCAACACCTCAAGAAAAGTTATTTGAGGGATGGTGTACAAATAGGCTAGTCCATGAGTGGCCTTGCACTTCCAGGGTCAAATTGTGCCCATAAGGGCACTCGAGGACACGTAGCATTCGAGGGTCAGAAGGTCTCAAGGTCCCTTAGGCGTGACCCTTCAAGGAGCTGCCTGTCCTCAAAAGACTACCACTAACCTCCTGACAAGCCAGCATGTCTATAGCCATCACTAGGGGTGCTGCAAAGGTCATGCCAATTATAGGTGTCATTAATGCTTTCCCTTAAAAGATATCTCTACCATTAAATGTATGAGATATATATTTAATGTGGCAAATCTCATCTCATTCAATGTTAGGTATGACAAACTCATTTGGGAAATGTTCCCCTAAGACAAAAAGCAAGCGCCGACATACCCTAATGTATTTCGACTGTTAGTTAATGGACCAACCTTCATCAAACGTGTCAAATAATGGCCATTACTATAAATATGCTCCCTCTCAATCTGTTGGTAAGCCATGCAATTCTAAACCTTCTCTTGCAACTATTGTTTTATCGCCTACCTTTCACTAAAAATTCCAAGACACTAACCTGAGTTTCAAAGAACCTATGGTGGTGCAAAATGGACTAGTCTCATGTGAATTTACTCCTTTTGTGTAGGAGGACCACAAGAAAGGATCTCAAAAAGAAACCCTCAACCCTAGTTATCCATTTTTAGACTGCATCAAGCATCTTATTTTTATTTTAAAATATATGTTGTCTTAATTATAAAAAAAAAAAAAAAAGATATTTGTTGTCTTATGAACATAGTACAATATCTAATATTTTTTTCTTGATTTATCTTTAATGGGTTATTAAAATTTGAAATTATTCAAAAGTTCCAATAAATCATTATAATGTTGGTTAATTAGTGAAATAAAATATAAAAATTATAACTATTAAAAGAAATTCCTTTTGATTTGTATAAAAAAAACCTTAAACGCCTAATAATATCAAAAAAATAGTACTTTTGTAAGGCATGTAGCAAGAGTTGGACTCTTTGTCTTTAATATGAAATTATCCCGTATTGGTGCTCAGCTCATAGTTTACGACAATCATCTCCCAAGATAAAACCTCTTTCTCAAACTATGAGAACTCCAGATTTCGAAAAACAACAAACTTGAAATGTATTTTAAACTCACTGATCGTTTATATATTCTTTTGGAACTTTTTAGAGTGAAATGCAGATAAAATGAAAGTGAATTTGGATGTCAATGGATGGAATGTCAACTGTTGGGTGTCTATTTATAATGGACGAAAAGTCGTGGTTGTTGGGGCAAAATGTGCAACTCTTGGGAGTTCTCACGGATTTGGTGGTTTGGATACGAGTCCGCGCTGGTTCACACCAACATGCACTGGTTCGGGCATGGCTCACACGCCAAGAGCCTTTGGGCTGCACCTGGCTGCACTCCGAACCCATTTGTGCTCACAAGTTGCGATTCCAACTTAATTTGAGTTGATTTCGACCCATTTTTTGAACTCAATTTCAATTCAAACCTCACATAAAAAGAATATATTTTGATTGAGCCTGAACCTGGACCCTTGGACCCAAGCCTGGCCCGTTGGCCATGCCACGCTGGTCGGACGGCGGCAAGCTCTGCAGGCTTAGTTGAAGCTTTATAGCCTGTAGATCCTCTCCCCGTTAAATACAAGAAATTTTTGTCTTGTTTTTCTAATATGGGATATCCACATTATACAAACCAAGCTCTTTTATGCATTTAGTTTCTCATTCATTCGAAACTAAGTTTGAGAAATTAAATAAATTCTTCATATCTAATTGCAACATAAAATATGAAATTTCAATTTATTTTTTTTAAATGACAAATAGAGCTAAATCAAATTATTAATTAAAGTTGATCACTTACCAACTTTATAAAATCAATTTCTAACAAATAATATAATACTTCCTTTGTAACAAAACAAAAGACTTCCATCATATTTGGTGCTTAGTCTAGTATTTTGAGAGAATTGTTTAAACTTTAAAGTGAAATAAAGCGTGCAAGTTGCTGATGGTTGCTAACGCCTTAGTATTTGGTGCTCTTTTTTGTTTCGAGCAGATGCACTTTTTTTATAAAGTTGAATCGAATAATGTGTGAGGATTAAAATATGTCTTTGAATCAATTTTAAGATAATATGTTTGATATTGTATTACACATGTAAGATGTTAAATTTCTTAAATTAGTGGACTCCACATTTTGGTAAATATGTTTATTTTAGAATAAAAATTCTCTTATTTAGAATTCGTAAAACTTATCTCACACGTAAAATTGTTATAAACCATCTTATTGCATTTAAAATTCAAGTCGAATTTGAATTCACACGGCTTATAAGAAATCCACCAACAAATCAAACATGCTTATGAATTGGTTTCATGAGTTGTAAATGTTATATAAGATTGAATCAAACATAATAAGTGTAAAACACTTGTCACGTAATTAGTTTCGATATGACTGATTTTGGTGCGGGTAATTTATCAATACAACTACTTGTAAATTGGGGCTGCTTATGAACATATTTGAACAACATCGATCAGTGCAATTCTCTTTCTTGATTCCTTGTAATTAACACATACAGGCAAAGGTGTCAATTGGACCGGGAGAGGAGATTTTAGTTGCTATACATGTGTATGAACGATGATATTTGATCGGGAAGTTGACCTGCAACAAGGGAACGACAACGTGAGCTAGTCGAGTTGGGTCTCGGCTCAGACCCTCAGATGCTTAAATCAGTTGATCGGTTTTTGGGAGATTTGAACAGAGTAAGGGTAGTGTGCATAATTAATGTATCCCTCTTACCATAAATGCGGGGGTATATATATTATGTCCAGGTAGACCGAGCTCCTGTGGACCCACCAGGCCAAGTAGGTCGTTGAGGACTAACGTGGGCGACCCATGAACCTAGCGGTAGGGTCCGTAGGCGCTAGCTAGCGCTTTATTAATGAGGTATGAGGTTAGGTGGCTCCTCCATACCCCGTCTAACGGAGCATTTAATGCCAGTAGGGATCCGTTAGACCCAGCATGGTCCAGGTCGATACTAGGTGTCGACCTGAAGGGTCGAGGAGCCGGGCCCGACGGGGAGAGGGGCTAGTGGAGCCGGTCGGTATTCATCAGTCGGTCGGACAAGATTCGAGGAAAATCGATCGGGGATAGAAAGGAGCTCGTTTCGAGAAAAGCGATCGAGATATCCGGTCAGAATTATGCCACATCAGTGTCATATGGTAGGCAAAAGATTTGCAAGGAGGAGAGAGAGAGAGCGAGAGAGAGAGAGAGAGAGAGAGAGAGAGAGAGAGAGAGAGAGAGAGATTGAAGTATCACTGGACTGAAGAAAAAAGAAGCAGGAGAGAGAGAGAGAGAGAGAGAGAGAGAGAGAGAGAGATTGAAGTATCACTGGACTGAAGAAAAAAGAAGAAGTTCTAAACGATAAGAGAAAATGGGACTGCCTCATCACCACCATTAAGCTCAAATATTCACCACATGCGGTGGAAACTAAATTTGGTGTCAAAACCGCAGGTGTGTTCAAAACTCAACATATTCTATTAGTATATAATTTTTTAATATATTTATTTATCGATTTATGTTATGGAAAAATTAATTTATTTTTATCAAATTATGTTTTATAATAGAAATAAATGAAAATATATAGAAAAAAAATGCATAAATCCTCCTTGTGTTATGTTTTAATCGCTAAAAATTCTCTATGTTTCAAAAATAGGTATATTATCCCTTATGTATTTAACGTTGTTAATCATTTCCCATTTTTACCATTTTATCCCTTTGACTTTTCATATATGCTATAATGACAATTATTCTCATCTTTAAGAGAGAGGGTCACAAAAAAGAATTGAATTAGGGTTTTTGAAAGCAGTTCAATAATTAAATAAATAATAATATTTACTCATATTTAAAGTTTTTAAATTTAAAAAGTAAAAAGAGAAGTATTGTCGTGTCAAAAAAATTATATAAAAAAAATTAAAATGTAAATATATGACCCAAACTAAAGTTATAAATAAAATTTTTAGATATAGTAAAGTTATGAATGTTAAACTATGAGCTACTCTAAGTTAATAAAGTACAAAATAATGGATTATTATCTACATTGAAATATGTGATACTATAATTTTTTTACGCGCCTAAATATGTATAGATTTGAATCATCGTAAAATAAATTAAATTAAAATTTAGTTTAAAAAAAAATAATTATGAAAATATAAATAAAATAATAATTAAATTATGAAACACCAAGTACTCTTTTTATATATTGGATGTTGTGATCTTCTTTTACATCTCCAAATAAATTTTTCGCCCTAAACTTGCATAAGATGAATTATAAATGTTGTGAATATTTTGAATTACCTTTCATATCCATCTCTCTCTCTCTCTGGGAATAAATAATCTCCTTTCGTATCTTAATTTATTTTCTGATGAATATTTTAATTATAAAATATCTTACTTAGTGGAAATCAAAAATCATAGAAAAGTGGGAGCACGTATTTGTATATGTTAGTGGGGTAAGTAAGTGAATGAGTGGGATAAGAAAGTTTTTAATTGTTATTATTATTATTATTATTATTATTTCAAAAGACCTAGTCAATCAATTTTTTAAATTAAGAAATTCAAATTTTGAGATATCAAAATTAACCAAATTATAGTCAAAGACCACTATCAAAATCATTTTGTGACTTATTAGTTGATTTTGGTCAAAAACTACTGTATTAGGTGTAAACTTTTTATGAAGTACATATAGCATTAAATTATATAATAACAATAAATAAATAAAATAGGTTTATTAGGAAGTAAAGAACAATAAATAAAAAAAATTTGAATATGTCGATAATTTAATACCAAAAAAATTAAAGATAAAAGATATGATATTGAAAAAAAAGGTTGGATAATAAGAGGGTAGATAATAAAACTTTCATGCAACATTAAATTGTATACAAAGAAATGATAGATATAAAAAGATGAAATAATATATTGTTGATAATATTGTGTTCACATTTTAATTTTTTTTAATCCTTTTAAAATTATAATTTAATATGGGATATGACATATCATATTAAAAGATATTTTTTCAAGTTTGAGTTACATACATTTTAATTGAATGTTTTTTTTTTGAAAAAAAAATTAGGGGAAACTTACCATAAAGGACATTATGTTGATATTTATATTCCTAACAGTTCTTAAATCATAACTAATTTGATGGTATTACGTAATATTTTAATTGATTTATATATATATATATATTATTAAAAGCTATTGTTAAATTTTTATGAGAAGGAGAGAGAGTACAAAAAGTATTAAAAATATCAATATGGATAATTGGTGGGTTTCAATAATTAAGAGAGAGAATTAAAAAAATTATAATTAATGCCAATCAATCAAATAATTAATTTTATATAATTAAAAATAATTAAAAATTCTAAAATTAAGAATTTTGTCAAAATTACAAATTGTGGTCAAAAAATCCCTTTCAAATATATAATAACTAGCATGTATCTCGTGCTATGCACGTATATCACAATTTATTGTAGTGTATAAAAAGATAAAAATAAAATATTCTATTTAATTTATTTTTATTAAATTATTTTTAATAATAGAAATTTATGAAAAATATATACATAAAAAAAATATCATATCCAATTATCAGAAGAGCCAAAAAGATTAAGTGTCTGAGCCCGGGTTCGAACCGGGGACCTCTAGTGTGTGAGACTAGCGTGATAACCAACTACACCACCCAGACATGGTTTATAGAGGTAGGCAAACAAATTAGATAAAACTAATTAGGGTTGAGTTCAAACCTATATATATACCTGGAGCAAGCACGCTGGTCCAATAACGCGATAGCAATGGCGAAAACCAAACTGAAAAAGCGAAAGGTCGTGAAGAACACCGCCGCCGATTCAACCCCCAAAATCCAGAAAAAGCTCAAGAGGAAGAAGAAAAACAAGCTCTCCAAATCCGGATCCCACGATTCGGACTCCGATTCCGACCCGCAAACCAAGATCCAAACCCTACTCGAACCCTTCTCCAAGGACCAGCTCCTCACCCTCGCCACCGACCTTGCCCTGTCCAGCGACTCCCTTTTCGCCCTAATCAAGTCCGCCGCCGACCAAGACATCTCCCACCGCAAGGTTTTCGTACACGGCCTCGGTTGGGATACCACCCGCGAATCGATTGAATCGATTTTCGGAGCTTACGGTGAGATTGAGGAGCTTAATGTGGTCTCTGATCGTGCCACTGGGAAGTGCAAAGGCTACGCGTTTATTACGTTCAAGACCAGGAAATCTGCTAAGAAGTTGTTGAAAAACCCTAGGGTTAAAGTTGGCAATCGTGTGGCCTCGTGCCAGCTGGCGTCCGAGGGCCCTGCGGCTCCCGGTGCCGCCGGGATAGTTTCTCAGCAGCATTTCGCGTCCTCGGATTACCCACAGCGGAAGATTTACGTGAATAATGTGCCGGCTAGTGCGAGTGTGGAGAAATTGAGGGCTTTCTTCGAGAAGTTTGGAGAGATTGAGAGTGGTCCCAAGGGATTGGAACCCACGACTGGGAAATTTAAAGGGTATGCGATTTTCGTGTTTAAGACCGTGGAAGGAGCGAAGAAGGTCTTGGAGGAGCCGTATAAGGTGTTCGAAGGGAGTCAGCTGCATTGTCAGAAGGCGGCTGAGGGGAAGAGTAAAGTGGCTAGTGGGGCAGCGTCTATAACGACTGCATTGCAGCCAGTGCAGCCACAGATGCTGGCTGCAGTGGCAGCAGCGCAGCAGGTGCAGAATATGGCTTTGTTGGGGCAGCCCGCGGGTCTCGTCAATCCTTTGTATAGTGGTGGGATGATTGCAAACGCAAACTTGGGTGCATTAATGGGCGGTTATTATGGGATGATGGGGGCACCGGTGCAAGCTTTGGGTTTAGGTGCATATGGTGTTTCGAGTGCCGGAGAAAGTGGGTCAAGTGGAGCAATGCCTCAGGGATTGCAATATATGTACCCAAGTGGCCAGAGTGGGCAAACCTCTTCATCCTTGGCTAAGGCTCCTGGGACTGGCCGAGGCGGTTACTCACCCTTATGGTATGCACATGGTTGCTCATATATTTTCTAACTCAATATGTATATCACTGTTTTTGGCAAAAATTGGTCTCACTAACATATGCTTTCTATGTCAAAGGTACATTCTACACGCACTGTTTGATAGTCAACTTAACTATATACTATATTCATCTTTCCTGAGTATTCTCAGGTTGGCTGTTGTGAAAAGATTAAAACAGTATAGTTCTGGACATGCATTCCCGAAAAATCTTGAATTAACATTGATATTTTCTGCTGAATATGAACTATGCACCACTTATTCAATGTGGAAATGTCTTCTTTGGGTTTTTTATAACATGTTTCATGTCATGTGGGACTCCTTTATTCTGGCTGTTTGTAATTTTTTAAACGTCCACACTTATCCTGTATGCAAAAGCAAAGTACTAAATTTGCTTGAACTTGCCACTTGAAAAGCTATAAAGTGTGCAGTTGGAGAGCTTTTGCTGATGGATAATATAGGTAGAGAGCTTTAAATTTGAACCTGCAAAGAGAAGGAAATACTGGACATTATTGCTGTACTAATTTGTCCAGTGAAGTTGGGTAATGTCCAACAATAGAAAAGAAACTATGGTCTCAAAGCTCTCTTTTGCCCAAGTTTTTAGCTTGAAAGAACTATGGCGTATATGGCATATTTACTTTACAGAAAAGTTTTACCCCTTTGAAGATAAGATTTCAAATGCAGACCTGTGAAAGTATTCTTAATAGTGATTGTTGTTGGTAGCGATGTTTGAACTGATAAGAGAATCATAGAAAGTATGATAATTACAGGGGCTGGGCATAAAACTGTAAATTTGCATTTTAGGATTTTGCCAACAGTTGATCCTATTGTTTTGCACAAGGTCTAGTTTTGTTTGATAGAGATGATACCCTATGGGGTCAGTCTGGTGTCCATATTCTCTCAGAAAAATCTTTTAACCTACTAATCGGACAAATTTCAAGTATCTTTTTACTTAATGGGCACATTTCTTTATTAACGTAATTTATTACTTAATCATTCTAGGATCTTTGTGTTGTTATTTTCTTTTATTACTTGTCTTGCTTTCAACCTGATTCAGTCTGCTCTTGCAGAGGATTGGCAACAGAGATTGGTGAACAACATTAAAGGTGGTGAAATTTCTCAAGGGTTCATGTTGGGTTAGTGTATTGGTCCTGGTATATGATATTATAGTTGTCTTTTGACTTCATTTACTTTACCTAATCCCTTTTCCTTTCCTCTTTTAACCCTTTTATCAACCTGTTGAAGGACATGGTGTGCAATATTACATCTTATGTTAAAACTTTTATGACCTTTTCGTCTGGATTTCATTAGCTTTTATATTTAATTGTAAAGTTTATTTTCTCGTTATTGTTTTCTAAGTTTCTTTTTAATTTTTACATTACTGTGTTGTGTTTTATGTCCTTATCTTTTTTCTTCCTTTTTTCCCTTTTTTTTTTAAATATTTTGTTTCTGTCCATTTTCTGTTATGTACCTATGAAGGTTAATTACATGATACTTTTGGTCCGAGGATCTATATTTTATTGGCCTTGTGATTTTCAATCTTATCTTTTTATTCTTTGGCAACATTGTGTGTCTGGCTGTTTGTACAGTCCTTTATAGCTTCAGGGAGACTATATGGATCTGCTGGTTTTAACTTCATTTTTGAGCATGCAGTTTGATGATACTTTTCTGGTGCTATGTTGCTGACCTTTTGTCAACTGGTGCAATAATTCTAACCAGCTTCAAATATGTCAAGTCCATTTTGAACCCCAGAAATCCACTCCACATGAAAAAAGAAAAAAGACAAAGAAAGGCCCACACACACGCACATGATATCAGTGTGATTTGATGTTCAAAATATTTTCATGAGTTCATTTTTGTTTTATCGGTGTTCTCTCTCTAATAATGTTATATATTTGCTCGTGTTTTTTCATATTTATTGTCTGGATGAAGGATCTCTGAAAGTATGTTTAATAATCTATTACAGAAAATAGGCTCAACTTTTTTGAGACCTTTATACACTCCAAAAGTTTAACTGTTGAGATACTCACTTAATTTATATATTTTGAACTTCTTTAAATTGGCTGAGCTGCTGGAAGCTATTCATCATTCTTACCTCTTGTACTTTTTAATGTATTTTGACAGGATTATTTTACAATTGTTATACTTTATGTCCATTGCCCTTTGAATAGATTTTAGATGAAGGCGATGTTTTTTGGCATCAAGTATTTACTCCCTAATCTGTTGATTTGGTTTTTTAATACATTCATGACCAATTTTCAGTGCAGTGAAGAAATGTGCGTAAGAGCAATTGATACAGTTTCGATTATCTATTCAGTTTGACATCACTTTTTTCATTTTCTTCTTTTTTTCTTTTTCATTCTTGAGAATGGGCTATTTTTGGATTTTAAAGATTTACTCTTATTTGATAATTGTGAGTCATTATTTTTCTCATCGATGATAGTTTGCATTTTATTTATTTCATATTCAGCTCTAGCATCCAAAAGGCTAGGCTTTTTGCGATTATCTCATTGGTACGTTTTGAATTATCTTGAAGCAAGTTCTGCTGTGCTGTGCTGTGCCGTGCTGCTTTACAGTTGATCTTGAGATTCTTGAGAAGCACGCTCTTTTTCTTCATTATTTTGCTATGCACACGATTAGTTATGCTTCCTTTGGCATTTCCCTCTCTGTTTCTTAATCTCATTACTTTGTTTGTTTGTGTTTGATTGGTGAGTGGTTGATCTTGGGGCATTTTCAGCTCCGTTGATACATCTTTTTAAACATTTCAAAGGATTGAGGGAGGGAGAAAGTTTGACTTGTTTTCGTTTTTCATATTTTCATAATTAAATTCAATGATTTCTGTGGAAAAAATGGCGAGTTCGGGATGTTTGAATTTCTGGAACCTGTTTCGTCAATTCTCAAGGGGCGAATGAGTATCTCGCTTGCTCGCTCAGTGGACTTCCTCAAGTAAGTCGAGAAGTTGCCTTACGAACTGAATTCTCGTGGTCGTTTCTCATTAGGAAATTGTTGCTGATGACATGGTATTCATTTGCGGTAGCAGTATGGGTAAATTACCTGTTACTGAGTTTTCCAGTGCTTCATGTTTTCTGCATGTAATCAGATATATATATATATATATATATGATTAGTAGTTAGTGATATGTTTGAATATATATATATATGATTAGTAGTTAGTGATATGTTTCATCATTGAAGCTACCCCTCTCCAAAAATGCTAAAAATATTTCAAAGGAGATTCATAGGAATGAATCATAATGGTGAACATGTTTTAAGTTTATTCATTATAAGATTTCTGAGAGTTAGGTCGAAATTTTCAAGAATTCTGAGACGAGAATTCATATGGGGTTAAAAATTAAAATGTCAAACAATTGCCAATACGAGTGTGTGTAATTTTTATACTAAACACTAAACAACCATTTGTATTTCATTGGATTCCACTACGTGGATGAACGACCCGTTTACAAGGTATCAAGAAAAAGATATGGTGGATGTGCATCATGCATCCGATTTATTGAAATTAGTCGGTGGGGTGCACTTGATGTACGTGTAAAATAAAATTTAAAATATAATTTAGTTATATATAAAAGTGAATATAAAATTAAAATATTTATTAGATTTTATATATTATTATATATTTTTAATTATTTGTAATTTGTGTATTTTATTAAATTTGTAATATAAAAATAGTTTAAAATTAAGATAGAATTATAAGATTAGCAAATAAGTAAGAAATTCAAAATTAAGAAAAAGATAAAAGTGTATATATATATATATATATGTTAATAGTGGGAGAAGAGAGATGAGATAGAATATAAACAAAAGTGGAGAGATTAAAAAGGCATAAAGATTAAGGGATCGTTTGGTTGGATTTTAAAAAAAATGGTTCTCGAATAATGTTTTTCATAGTAGAGTATTTTTTTTAAACCAAACAATTTCATATTTGAATATAGTAATTAAGGTGCTTAAAATGTGTTTTTATTTGAAATTATTTTATGGTGGCTTCTTAAAAAAAAAAAAAATCTTTTTTGGCTTTTTTCATGGTTTTTGGTTTTTTTTCCAAAAGTCGATCCAAATATATATATATATATATATATTTGATAGGAAGTGCTTTTTGTTAAAAAATAATTGTTTCTTTTTTAAAAAAAAAAATCTATTCAAACGAGCTCTAAAGTGGTTATTAGATCGCCTAAGCACTTTATTAATAATATAGATACATAGATGGAATCAAAAAATGTAACAGGAGGTAACATTATTCTCTGATTTCTCTCATTATGTTAGCAACATCAATTCTCAACTTAGTAATGCTATTTTACGATGAAATACAGTTTCAACTTGGTTCTAATATAGTTATGAAATTAGAAATATTATGATACCTTGCCATTTACTGCCGCAAGTTAGCGCGAGTTGTACAATACTCATGAAAACCAGGACTTAAGAGGAAAAAGGAAGATTAATCCTAAATAACCTCCTCTCACCCGCATAGAAAAAGGTATTAATAACGTCAGCATAACTTGGGATAGCTAAATTAGAGGTGGTTTACATGGTAGCTATGCTCATGTTGATTCACTTCTTTCTTTTCTTGGGAGGTTGTAGGGCTTCATCCTCGTCTTCCTCCTCGTCTTCTTCATCTTCGTCCTCGTTTCCCTCTTCGTCTCCACCATCATCATCGTCATCGTCGTCATCATCATCATCATCATCATCATTATTTTCACCATCGTCGTCATTTGGCTCTTCTCCTTCTCCATCCTCTTGTTCGTCGTCATCATCATCTTCACCATTTTCTTCGACCCCTCCACCTGAGCCATTCTTTGCACCGGTCTTGTTGCCATCGATAGGGTTGCTGTCCTCATTGTCTTCGTCCTCATCTTCATCATCCTCATCTTCATCACCGTCATCCTCAGCGTCTACAGCCTTGGCTTGGCAAGAGTTGTGGTCTCCTCTTAGCTTGGGTTGGTTCGTTAGTAACTTTATATATTCCTAAAATTCGAAACGCACAATTACTATGATTTAAGATTCTGAGGCCTAACGTTATGTTGTGAGAACAGTAATATATGCTAAAAAAAGAAAAAAACAAAGGCTAGGCAGCGGTTTCAATTAAGAAATTAAATTTGAGAAAATAATCAGGATTTAAGGTTCCAAGGGGACATCAACGAAACAGACGTATAATTTGTAAGATAGAATACAAAAATACCCAAAGAAGCTCGGCTGATCTATTATTATATTCAAAGTTTCCAACTTTGAATTTAGCCAACCACTTAGTAGGATAAGCCATAGTGCCACATACCATGTCGAAGTTCGCCTAACATTCTTTTATTTATTTATGTACGGTTAAATGACGACACTCTTTTTAACATCATTGCATACAAATCCAACGAATAACCAGACTAGCATGAAACTTTTCATAAGTTTGAATTTCGGCAGGCATTACCAAAAAATTTATTGCTCACTAAAGCATAAATTATGTATTTCTTCCTAATTTTTAGTATTTCTCATGCTAAACATTTACATTGTGTTTGGTTGTAGGATTTTAGGGGGGAAAGGAAAAGAAAATAGGAAGAAAAAGTATTTTTCAATGTTTGATTACTAGAGAAAAAGAAGAGAAATGGAAAGGAAAGGAAAATAGAAAGAAAATATAGTATAAATTGAAAAAAATTATTTTCCTTCCAATTAGGTGAGGAAAATGAAGGAAAAGTTATGTTACTCTCTTTAACACTCTCTCATTTTTTAAGTTCTCATCTCATTTGTTGCTCAAACTAATTTATTATTTAAATATATTTCATGCAATTTTTTTTGTGTGCAATTAATTAATTATTTAGATTTTTTTGAAATGTATTTTTACATTTTCCTTTAATTGACAATAATAGCTAAACAAAATGAAAAACAATTCTCTAAACAAATTATTTTTTTTATTGTTTTCTTTAACAATCAAACAAAATAAAAAATTTTAAAATTTTTGTAATTTTTTTTCTTTTCTTTAATATTTTTCTTTCCTCCTAAAATCTTAGAACCAAACAAAGCCTTAAGGCTCAATCAAAGTCCAAAATTTTGTTTGGAAAAATTCTGTTTTTTTTATTTTTTCAGTAGTCAAATTTGTTTCACTATGGTGTTATATCTAACAACGATATTATTAATCAGCAAAAAAAAAAAAAAATGTTAAATTGCATTACCAGCTTGAGGCCTTGGAGCTGAGGGTTGACCAGAGATGAGACCAGGAGAGCCGCTTCGCCGCCGGCGCCAAGCGTAGTTAAGTTAACTAAACCGCAGTTAATCTCCATACTTACTGCAACTGCAAAAACACTTAATCATTAGATTTATTGATATTATCCCACAATCAGACTTAAGAGTTACTAATATTAGCATAATCAACTAAAAAATATCTAAAAGATCGTGAACTGAAAATCGCAGTAAAAAATTGAATGAAAAAATCGGAAAAAGAAAAAAAAAATAAAACCAAGAAATCGAGAAATAAATAAACCTCAAGTCAGAACAAGCAAATTTAACAGCAAAAATACAGCGCAAATTAGACAAAAAACGCAAAATATTTACTGAAAAATTATGAAGAAATTGAGTAGATCGAGGCAAAAAGTGTCTTAATCCAAAGAAGAGAGAGAGAGAGAGAGAGTAATAGTCGAGTTGAATAATATTTAGAAAGTCAGAAAAGAACTCACCAGAATCGTAGATCTGAGTTCGAGCCGGAGGAGATCCGAGAATCGGAGGAGCTAAAAGCCGGAGAAGGAGAGATCGGAGGCAACTTTCATTCTGGACCGTCGGATCAAGCAGAGGAAGCTATAGGAACAGCAGCGTGCGTAGATATAATAATTGCAGAAAAAAAGATAAAGAGTTGTGGTGGTGTTTCTGGGAGAGCTGACCGTAATCTCCCCAGACAGAGGTTCGGGCAGCCCGGGCAGCGTTCTGATCAAGCAAAGATGTGGAAAAAAATATCCTGGCCGTAAGTGCTGCTGACCGGTTATTAGCGTTTGGACAAGTGTGATTAACTAAACTAAATTTGAGGTAATCATTATTAATTTGGAAGTAGACTGAAACTTAATTATCTCTGTCTTTTTTTTTATTTTTTATTTTGCTTTTATTTGACTTCACTGAAATGATAATCTGTATAAATAATTATTTTTATTTTAATCATCAATAATGCAAGTGATCTTGATTTAATTAATTAATTATGGTCGGTCTATTTGCCTGTCATTTGAATTTTTAAAATTATCTTCTGAGATTTTGAGTGGTTGAATATAGTTGATGGTTCTATAACTGTGTTCGAATAGCGAGGATCATTATATCGTTGCTCGTATTTAATTTTGGAACAAGAATTTGGAATTTGAAAAGAAAAAGGACAAATTAATATACAGAAAATAGTGAAATATCAATAGCTCAGGGGGAAATTTTTATCCGAACTTATTTGATCGAATCCAACAACGTGATTAATATTGGTTCGGTCGAACCGGATCTGAATTAGAATTTCCCTGGTTCAAGTTATTTTAAAGAGTTGACGTGGATATAGTTGTTGTTCTAGTTATATATTAAGTTCTTTTTAGTAATGTTAATTCTTTTGTACTTTTCTTTGATATATTTGATATCCGATCCCAAGTGATTTCTAATAATTTGTTTTTCATTTGATAATATTTATATTTTTTTCATAAAGTACCATAATTCTCTAGTAATTATTTAATATCTTTTATCTGATTTTTTAATTTATCTCTCTTCTCTCGTATTCACTATTTGTCCTCTCGTCTCTTTTCTCTCTCCTATCATCACGTTTTTTTTAAACCCGTTCTCCTCAATATTCATGCCAATCCTATATTTTTTCTTTCCTATTTACTTTTATTCATAAAATTAAGTCTTATTTAATTTTTTTATAATTAATACTGTAAAAAGTTATATTCAACATAACAAATTTAAATGCAAAATGAAATTATATGTTTTTTATTTCGCACACATATCTAGTGTGTATTTATCGCTAATTAATATAATTGATTTACTTTCTACAATATATATGATCTTTACACTTATTTGTTAACAATATCGTGTGTGTAGCCACCAGAATTATAATCCAGTAGTGATAGTTTGAATTAGTATCATCGAGGTCCTAAGTTTGAATCTTCTCCCTTTTTCCCTTTGGGTGAGTGTGTGTGTGTGTGTGTGTGTTCGTTTGTGGTATTCTGATTGACATTTATAGAGTATTTTTTGGGTGAGTGTGTGTGCGTGTGTGGCATTTCAATTAACATTTATAGGGTGTTCTGAATTGATTGTGTCAAAAATAAATAAATAATGCCGCGCGTGTGTGTGTGTGTGTGTATTATGACTTGTTTGCTAATAATATCGTAATATAGGGCTGTGAATGGTGCGGATTTTAATTCGAATTCGATTTGAGTCCGATTTGAATTTTAAGATATTCAACTAATTAAATTCAATGGATTAGACCCAATTATAAATATTGGTAATCCGAAATACATGTCCGATTTGATAAAGATTCAAATTCTAATTTTAATACACCTTCAATCTCAAATTATTCAAGAGATTTTTTTGTCTCATAATACTTGTCATATTAAGGAGTTCAAGAAAGAATTTATTTCTTTTATCCAAAAATGAGGTTATTGATTAACTAAATTGGTTTGTGCGCAAAAGTCTTAAATGATTACTAATTTGGAACTGAGGAAATAATATATTTTATTAAATTAATAACATTATGTATATAATTAGTACATATATTTAAATAAAATGTAATATATATATATATATATGTATATGTGTGTGTGTGTGTGTGTTATTGTAACTAATAGTATACTATTCCTTATTTTTCGAGGTGATTTTAGTTTAACAAAATAATGTATGGTTTTCACCTATAGTGTTTTTTTTACTTTAATTTTTTTTCACATAAGGGATGGGTTTTTTTTTTTTTTTGGTTACTTGAATTTAAAATTATAATTTTCTTTATAAGGTTGTTATCCTGGTCGGATTTGTTTTAATCAAAATTTGAATTTTTATTAGATTCAGACTTTGTAACAATTAATATAAATGCTAATAAGACTGAGATCGAACTTGAATATTGAAAAAGTTAATGGGATAGGATTTTTCAGATTTGATCCAAATCGAAACCTATTGACAGCTTTGCCGCAATCGATTTCTTGCATTTTAGTGAATTAAAATTTTTGAGCCAGATCTTGATCTGACCTGTTTGGGCTGTAGGACTATATGACTCGCCAATGTGCGCATGAACTATATCAGAGAGAGACAAAAATAATATTAGATTTTAGAAAAAATACACTTAAGGAAAAGAAAAAAAGAAAAAAGAGAACATGATGAACTGTTGTTAAAAGCTGTGAGAAAATTACTAGTGGAGTTAGTGCATGGTCTAATTTGGATATTATATGATGCAAAGAAATTGATTTGATAAAGCATCCAAACTGAGAAATTTTTTCGAGTGTGACTAGTTATAAATTATAGGGATGTCAAAGTTCAATCCAATTTGATGATACAAATACAACCGACTCAAAAAAAAAATCAGATTTGGGTTTAAAGCTTTTGGGTTTGGATCAAACCAAGTCGGACTCGGGATTAACTAGAAAAACTAAGGTCAGGTTTGGGTTGAGTTCGGGTCAACCTGAAGAACCTGAAAAATAAAATTCAAGTGACCCAAAATCTAACTCAAGCCGAACCAACCTCGACCCAACCCAATTTAAAATGTTTATTTATTTATTTATTTTCTATTCTTTATGTAATGGTTATTCTTCATTTCCAGTTTATTTTTTTTTTATTCTTTAACCTTCAATATCAACTTTTTTCAATTCTTCACTTAATAGTTCTTTTTTTCCTTTTTCATTTATCAGTAACGACTCTCTTAAAAAAAGCATTATTGCATTGGAAAATAAATATAACATAATTCAAGTTTTTAACAAATTAAATAATTGGATTAAACTTGAACAAATATTTAGTAAAATTAAGAAAGAATTTAAATATTTTGTTTACCAAAAATAATTTAACAATGGCATTGTACTCTTTCTATACTTAAAAACAGTTAGAAACAAAAAAAATTATATATATATATATATATATATTATTTGTTATCATATTTAAGAGTTTGTATTCTTGTTTTCTTTTCATACCTACTATTTTAATATTTGGCCTCAAAATTTAATATTTTCAACAGACTTGAAGACATATGTATCTCATGAACCATTTTCATAAAGAAATGAAAAGAATCGACTTATACTGCTCAAGAGAATGATAATGATAAAACAATTCAAGTTATGATTTTTATGCGAGAAATACCATAAACAATTCCATCCTTTAAATTTGAGTTTGATATATTATAATTTATAACTGCTAGTAAATTATTTATTCTTAATTATTTAAAACAAATTACCCAGTGAAACAAATTATTTATGATTTAACAAATTATTTGGTGAAAGAATATAAGTAATATTGAAGGAAAAAAGTAAATTCCTAATTACTTAAACATTATTTTTTTTAAAAATAAAATAGAAGAGATAATATAAATGCAGTTCACATTAAAATTAATATTTTAATAGTTTATAAAATTTAGTTAGTCCTTCTCATTAGTTATTTAAAATATATTGTGATTTTTAATTAGAAACTTCATACTTTATCAATCTCAAAATTTCAACTTAATATTACAGTTATACAATATGACTTGAGTTTCATGATGACATTTATGCCAATATGGTCTTACTTTGAAATATTAAACTAGTATCCGTTTATTTATTTCTTTTTGTAGTTTTTATTTTTTTTTATTGTGAAAAATCTAAAATTTGGAAATTAATAAAGTCAAATAAAATATTGGGTCGGGTTTTTGGGTGGCCTGATAACTAATCAGGTCAACTTGAACCCAATCAAGTCAAGTTCGGGTTGGCCATTTTGGGTTGAGCATCGGGCTAGGTTGGGTGGGGTTCGAGTTGAGATATTTTATGTTATTTCAATACCTCAATCCGACCTGAATCCACCCGAATTGACACCCCTAATAAATTAAAGAGAGAAATTAGAAGTGCCACCTATTTAGTATTGATGGGCTACGTATAACTCAAAAGCTATGCATGCAATTCCTTACTTTAAAATTATTCCATCGATATGTTATTAAATTTGATTGACCATCTTAATTTTTCTTTAATCCACTCTCTGGTCGACTTTTAGTGCACCTTGATTTTTTAAAATTTAACTATTTAATCTATATTTGATAATTTCATTGCCTAACTCCAAAGTCCTCACTCCGCCGTTGACCTAAAGGTCTAAATGTTTCTTTCTAAGACATGATGATAGATATATATATATGTAGGTGCAAAAGTTACAAAACTTTAGGGCATGTACCCTCTTCACCTTGCATAGTTGTATCCAAAATCATGGGAGGGATCCATGATTACATCTCTACAAGAATTTCATGTAAAATGAATCTTTCCCAATTTGTGATGACATATTATTAGCCACCCTTAGTGGGAAAGCCACTTTACAATTAAGTCCACTTTTAGGAGAAGAGAGGGAAAAAATATATAATATAATAAATAATAAATAATAAATAAAATAAAATAAAATAAAAGGGTGAAACAATCACACCACTACTAGAATATGAAAATGAAAATCACTTGGGGATAAGCCAACCATTTGATTGTGGTATCTTTTTAACATGACAAGGCCGGCCATATATGAGCATCGTGGCCTCATTAAATTATTCTTTTCTATTTATCAAACTTATCTTCTTGTTTTAAAGTGGATAAAACCAATGTCTTATGCCATTAATTAATGTGATTGTGTTTTGCTCCTTTGACATTATGTGATTAAATATGTAGAAGAATTAGTTGTTAATTAATATGTATTTTTTATAGATAGTTTTGTTTGTTTGCATGCATGGGGTGAGTTCTTACGTGTGAGATTGGAAACTTTTCATGTATAATCGATTTGATTATTATTGAAAAAAGATTCAAAAATTAGAGGGACATAGGGTTAATTATGCAAAAGAATACATGTTAAATATGGTTAATTTTCAGCTCATTAGTAGTCGGAGTGATGAGAAATTTGAAAAGTTCTCTTTTTCGTAACATAATTGTTTATTTATAGATATATATTGATAAAAATAATAGAAGACGTTATAATTGTGTCGCAAAAAAATTTAATTTATTTCAATTGTGTAAAGAAAGCATACACTACACGTGTACATCCAAATCATAGTGCCTTAATTGATTGTTGTCCACATAACAACACACACCTCATACCAATAATATTGGGGCTTGACATACATATATATATATATATATATATATGTATGTATTCTCCTAAGAAATTAAAAGATTTTGGGGCCAGTATCACTATTTGTTAGCAGAAAATAATGTTCACTAACAGTAACATTCACTATAAAGGTACAATAGAGAGATATATTCCAATTGGGGTAACGATGCAACATTCTATTGTGGGTATCAATCAAGTATAAAAAATAAAAAAAATAAAAAGAAAAAAGCAACAAGAATGTTATTAGCCCTCTACAGAATGTTCTATTCTCTGGCATATATATCTCTTTTTAGCTTTGTCATAAAGAGAACAGTGATGCGGTGTGGGCAGCGGCTAAGGATTTGACTTTTTTTTTTTTTGTTTTTTTTTTTTCATATGGGGTGAAATTAAATTTTTATAAAATATTAAAAATATTTTAATTGTTTTGATGGATAAAATTTAAATATTTAAAAATACAAATAAAATTTAACTTCGCATGAACTTGAAGAAAAAATGACCGGCACCTTTCAACCCTCTCAACTCTACCTCTGGATGGGAGTGGGGGAGGGGGGATCCAAATATGAAAAGCAAAGCGCAAGTTGCAGCAAATGTAGAGCACTTTGGATGAAGTTGTATTTAGAATATTAAAACTGGTGGACCATCTTTCAGGTCTAAGGCTAACATCAGCACTTACCACCACACACTAATAATAGGATTTCTAACGAGATATATATATATATATATGTATATCTATATATATATATATTTGAATATTGTCTCGATGGTACAATCAATAATAAAAAAAAAAGTCGCTAATTACCAACACAATAGGTTATCAAAAAACTGTCGGAAAAATATCAGTGAAATAATTTCGACAGAAAATCAATGGAATAACAACCAAAGTATTTATTCAAAAAAAATACTATTGAAAAACTTTATATCACTATAAATAATTTTGACCGCTTTTCTTATAAAATATTAAAAAAAAATTATGACACTTAAATGCGTGACATTTTCTAAATCTGATGGCGATTTGACGGTGTGAGCAAAGTAACTATAAAGGTCGTTTATTTCAATGAATTTGTCATTGCGTCAATGTTACTTTGTTGTTTTTTTTTATTAAATCCTGCTGTGCCATTTGCCAATTTTTTCCACGTTTTATCCTGATTCTGTGTGAATACTGAAGGGATCTGTCAAGAAAAGAAATCATCATCAAGTGCAGTAGACCTATATGGTTGACTTAAACAGCCAAATTTTCGTCTACTACTTTTTATCTTTTTTTTTTTTTGGGGGGGGGGGGGGGGGGGGGGCGGGGTAAATAACCTTTTCTACAGGAGAAGTGATACCACTTTGCCTAGAAATAAACAAAACACACACACACACACACATTGGTCGGTTTCATTTACAGTCGTAATGGGACTCAAGAATATATCAAAATTATGTCCAGACTAAAATTCTGAACCACCTATAATGCGACTAGTTGAATGGAACAAAATAAAAATTGGACTAGGATTGTGGTTATGGTGTGATGAAAATATTACTATCATAAAGAGAAAATTGATGTCACAAAGCCTTTTGCATTCTCAATAGGATAATGGATATATTATACATACAAATTGTAGTATTGTATGATGGATATGATGAGTCAAAGATGTTGTGGCATGAAGATAAGAGTTGAGATTATCATTACTGTCTTTTAAAGGATTCGAAGGGTCATTGGATGGGAAAAGTGGATGTTAGGCTGGGCAAAAAGAGATTGCCAAACTTTGAAGATACATTTTTGGCATATTATTGTTTTTAAAATTAAACAAAGACTCTGAGCTAACAGCTTTTGTAGAAGCTAGTTTAGTGGATACAATTTGGAGGCAACATTGATTGCCTTCTATTCACACATGAGGCTCAATTTCAACAAAATAAGATATTATTCATGAATTAGGTAAATTTTAGTTCAAATCCGATGTGGACGAAACAGTATTAATTATATGACAAATGTTTGACCCTTACCCTATGAATGATTGATAATTTAAGAAGAGTGATAAAAAAAAAAAAAAGAGATGGAACATCATTTTACAATAGAGAATTTTATTCGAAATTGAATCTAGATCTGGTGAATTGTAACGGAAGGAACATCTAATAGCAGTTTTTGTAAATTTTCAAAATAGTTATAAATAAATACCTATCATCTATGAAACTACTCGTGTGCTCGATTCGATTGCACCTGCAGACAAATTTCTAGATTGAACTGATGCATTTTTATTGTTGAGTTTTTCTTTCTATAATTTTTAATGTGTGAGGATTTTATTTATTTATTATTGTTTTAGCAAAATTATTTATCATTTTTTTCAGGTGTACTAATAGGTTCTATAAAACCTTTACGAACAAAGTTTTGCTGTAATGAAACCCTTCGAATTAATAACTTTTTAATTAATAATTGCATTAGTTGATATATAGTTTAAAATTTTCAGACCCTTTAATATGACTCGAATACTCGATTAAGGATACAAATGTAATTTCACTTGGCATGAGAAAGGAGCGTGAGAACATGCACCGGCGGGAGTTTGCTTCCGTCACTCCACTTCCCGCTAAAATCACACCAATCATTTATAAAATCCAACAACTCCTCTCACGCTCCTCTTCCATACGTGCAGCCCACGCTCCTCAGTTTTTTCCACATGAGTTTTTAACAATTGCAATTTGCACCCACAAGCCACCTAAGTATTATGTTTTGCAAATGCTATTTTATATATAATTATGTTTAGCCTCATATATATATATATATATATATATAGCATTCTAGTTATCAATTGAAATTTTGAAGTCAGTCAACATTCGTCCCAGTCATACTAAGGTCTATAATAAACATATTTATTATGTGAAATGACTAATTTATACTTGAAATATTTTTTATAATCTTCGTTTTAGTCGATCTTTCAATAGTATAATCCCTTAAAATACATTAATAAATGATGGTTAAAAAATTAACATTATATGTATATGTTTTATAAAAAAACAAGCATACAAAATTTTATTTAACACTACATGTTATGATTAATTATATTCGTTACAAATGATATCAATTATTCGAAAATCATTTACCACTTACTAATCCGACTAAATTAGATGTCATGTTAAAAGGGTCTTATTGATTTGACTTAATTATGTTTCCAAATATATAATTTTTATTTTTATTTTTTTATTTTAATTGTTACTATTATTCTTGGGGGTGGGGTGAGGGGCAAGTGAGCAAAGTGCGAAGGAATGGTGAGAGTGACATGGTGCGCATATTCAAAGCAAGCATAACAACACTCAAAACAGTGCTTGTTTCCTAGTGGAAATGTGACTAATATTTTTCTTACAGCCCTCAAGCTTTGACTGTAGCTCACGATAACACACACGCACACACACTACACACACTAACTACAAATTATTACTATAATATGTCACCTCTCTAACCCGGTAATCCCTTCTCCACCCATACAATAATATATATACATATAGACTCAACTGTCTGCTTTAAATAGTTTAATTCCCATTTTAATACAAAAATATTTTGAAAAGGATGTTGTTGCGTTCACAATCATATTCGATTCTTCTCCTTCTTCTTCGTCTTCTTCACAGCAACAAACCACGCATGGGGATGTGAACTTTGGAACTGTGATATTTGCTTTCAGCTACTCTTCTTTTGATCAGGGCTGCTGCCTATTGAGCGGGAAGCTTATTTCTCGAAGTGGGCTCTTTGTTTCACTTTTGTCCTTCAAAAAGGTTTCTTTTTTCTTTCTTTGTCGTTTTTTTTGGCCCTTATGATTTTTGCATATTGTTTCTCAAAAGGGTTGAGAGGGATATCAAGATCTTGGTTATCAGTTCATGTCATTGCTTCGGATGCTAAAAGGAGTTTTGTTTGGCGGATTCTTGGATTAGTCATCCTTTTTTGTGCTCGTTTTCGATCTATTCTTTGATAAGATCTTTCTGTTTTTCCAAAGTTTGAGAATTTTTTGTTTTTCTCTATTGATGTTGATTACTATAAGCTATGGTTGAATCGGGACCAAGAATTTCTCGATTTTTCGACAAAATTTGTTGTTACATAAACCTGTCTTGCTTTTGCATACACTAACACATGTATGTGTTTGTGTTTGTGTGTGTGTATGTGGATTGTGTGTTAGGTGTTTGTTAGATTGTCTTTCTTTACTTAACTTTGTGTGTATGGATTGTGTGTTAGGTGTTTGTTATCCATGATTCCAAAGGTCTTCTTGTTTTGGTGTGGAGTTTCAAACAAAGACATATTTTGGGCAATTTAGTTGATTTTTTTTGGTTAAGTCTGAAATGGAACTGTTTTACTGCTTCATCACCAATTAATTTGCATACCACTGTAGCATTGCTTTTGTAGATGTTAGCTTAATTTGATCTACAGGAGTGGGATATAAAAGAGTTCAAAAAAGGTTTGAGGATCAGATGCTCTTAGATTTTCGAAGTTAGATTCTTTAGATCACTAACTGATTTGGCCAAGATTAGATATTTGCAAATTGCAACCTAACTCTGATTTTTGATTTATGCATTGTGGCAAATTAATAGTTATGGATGCTTACCAAATGACCCTTAACCAATTAAGTGTAGACACTGTGCACTATAATTACTGTGGGGGTATTTCTAAGAATCAGATGATTTCTTCCAGCCTTGTGGGGAATTATTGAGATGAGATAGCGAATGCTCGATTAATTGTTTTATGTGCATGCAACTTCCATTGCTAACAAACTTGCATGTTTACTGTGAAGGTCGTTATGTCGGGTTGATTTTTATTTTTTAGTGAAAAGTCTTTTTCACAGAGGAATTTAGAGCTAGTTGATTCATCTAGTCATATTTTAGATACCTTTCAGCAATATCATATTTCGTGGGCTAATCAAATGAAAATAGAACCTATTCTATTGATAATATATGGTTCATTAAGAAATCTATCTAAATAAAAGTTCTTTTAGATAGCTGTGCCAACTCTCTGCGACTAATTTCACCCCAGCTGCCAAATTAGATCTTCCACTGTTTATTAGGAACTCGACAGATAGAAATTATACTCGCTTAACTTCTGATAATGTGTTTATTGGCAATTTGAGTGGTTGATTTTATTCCTATCTCTTGATCTATTTTGTCCGCTTTGTAAAATTAAATTTTGATGTGTTTTGTCACGCAGTTGGACTCTATAAACATCTTCTCCTCTTTGATTGATTGTCAAAGTAAGGTAGTAGCTCATTGAGTTGCATCACTGAACAGTCAGCGCAACAAGAATGAATTCTGCATCCACCCAATTTGTTCCCTCAAGACGGATGGGCATATATGAGCCGATCCATCAAATGGCCATGTGGGGAGATTTCAAAGGCAACCACTGTCTGGATACGTCTCCACCAATGATTCTGGAGGTCGATGCTAAACTAGACAACCAGGTGCAAGTCTACTATTACCATGGAAAATCTAATGCTTCCGCCCTCATGATATATACAACTTAAACTGACTTGTTCCCGCATGTGTCTTCTAGTCAGAGGATACTTCACATGGAACTGTCGGACCTTCCAATAAGTATGACCAAGAAGCTAGTAAACCAGTTGATAAGGTAAAGTAAAGACATTCTATCGCTTCTGCTGGCTTCATTCGGTTATTCAGCATCGTGTACTCTAAAAGATGCAGAAAGTTCTATCTATGTCTGCATGGGTTGGTGCATCAATCTAGCGTTGAGACTGAAATGAATCATGATGGATGACAGTTTTGCAGTGCATATAATCTTTAACATGTCTTTTGATTTATGAAAGTTACACTATTATATTTCATGCTGAAATCAAGTAATATACTTCTAAATTGCTCATATTTTTCAGCTTAAAATACTATATTAATTTGTCAGCAAAAAGGTTGAATGCCCTCAAAATTGGTAACAAGACTGGAGTTTGTATTGTAGGTATCAAGACGCCTGGCACAGAACCGAGAGGCTGCTCGTAAAAGTCGTCTGCGGAAAAAGGTACGTTGAGTCCATCGTAAAACAGATAACGCAATAAATCTTCCTTTATAGAAAACCATCCTTACATCTGCATTTTGTGAATGTATGTTTTCTGGACTGTGAAATCTTGGCCTGATCCTAAACTTTATTTTGCAGGCCTATGTCCAGCAATTAGAGAATAGCAAATTGAGACTTATTCAGCTAGAACAAGAGCTTCAGCGAGCCCGGCAACAGGTTAAAGAAAAATCTGTACTGTTATTAGCTTCATAGTTTTCATTGTTGAATTATTTCTCTTGATAATTCAGCTGAACTATTCAGCTTTCATACCCTTATCTTCTTATTAAAGATGCCTTCTAAAAAGGGAACTTTCTGCTGCAGGGGCTGTACGTTGGCAGTGCTTTGGATACTAGTCAGCTAGGTTACTCAGGGACTACAAACCCAGGTTCGTATGACCATATACCACCAATATCCCTACCTAAAAACATTTACTTACTCAAATGTGAAAAAGATGTTAATAGAACATTTCTTAAGCTACTGTTGTATAAGCTACATATGGGAATTATATTATCAAGTCCAGACATTTTTCATGACTTTCTCATTATTGTTTCCACGTTAAATTTGGCCGGCAAAGAAACACTTCAACATCTCAAAGCTGGTTTCAGTGAAGTGTGTTCATATATTATCATAAATGCAGAATGTCTACGAGTACATCCTGTCTCATTTTCTTTTTTTTCTTCCAGGTATTTTTACCCTTGATAGCTTAAATGTTTTTTTGGTCTAGCCTTCAGTTAAGATAAAGAATATCTGCTATATGCCATGCTGCTGTAAAAGCAAAAGGTTAGTTTGCTAAAAGGATTTGGAAGTTCCAATCCTGTAAATGTGAGTCTTACAATAGAAGTCATGAGAATTTCATTCATGAAACTATGATGCACCATATGACCCCAGAAGGGACACTTCATTCTGGAAGAGACAAAGCTTATCAAGTACATTATTGTTTTTTTTCCTCTCTCTCTCTCTCTCTCTCTCCCCACCCCATCTTTTTTCCCTATTCTTTTTAGTTTGCCAATGTCACAGCTTACAATCGAGCCCTTCACCTCTTGGGTGCACCGTGTTCTCTTTTGTTCTTCTCGTGAGATTCCTGTCTCAGTGAGCTTCATTCTTCACAACTTGCAGGCATTGCTACCTTTGAAATGGAGTATGGACACTGGGTGGAAGAGCAAAATAGACAACTCAATGATCTGAGGAACGCATTGCATTCTGATATTGTAGATGTGAACCTGCGCATATTTGTTGATCGTGGGATGAAGCATTATTTTGATCTCTTCACTATGAAAGCAAGAGCTGCAAAGGCTGATGTATTCCATCTCATGTCTGGCATGTGGAAAACACCGGCTGAGAGTTTTTTCTTCTGGATCGGGGGATTTCGACCTTCAGAGCTTCTAAAGGTGATGTTAATTTCATTTCAGGCTGTGATATGATCTTTTCATTTCTTTTTTCAATTGAAATGTCACTCGAAAAGTACTTGGAATAGTTGAGAAATTTATATATGTGTGTTTCAGTACGAACTTCTCCAGATTTGTATATTGTAGTTGATCAAATTGCTTGTTAAAGGTATCGTTTCATGTTTCATGTATTAAGCACACATGCATGACAGTTAAGGTCGATCAAGTTAGTATTATGTCTGTTGTACTTTGGCAGTTAAAAGGATGACACTGTGATCATTTCTGTAAATATATGTTTATCAACAGATTCTCTTACCACATCTGGAGCCCTTGTCGGAACAACAACGTTCAGAACTTTGTAATCTCAGACAATCTTGTCAGCAAGCAGAAGATGCTTTGTCACAGGGAATGCAAAAGCTCCACCAAATTCTTGCTGAAACTCTAACCGTTGGTCTACTCAGTGAAGGGAACTGTCTCACACAGATTCACTCTGCCGTGGAGAAGCTAGAATCTCTGGTGAGGTTTGTGGGTCAGGTAATAGTCTGTCCTTGCTTGTCTTGGGTGTGATTCATACTAGATGATCATTCGAACAGCCCAGGGGACCCGAAAATATATACATATAAATTGATGTGCTTTTGTATATCCTGAAAACAGGCAGATCATCTTCGGCAGGAGACACTGCAGCAGATTCTGCGCATCCTTACTACCCGGCAAGCAGCTCGAGGCCTCCTTGCCTTGGGGGAGTACTTGCAACGTCTAAGGGAATTAAGTTCGCGTTGGGCTTCACGCATGTGAATTCAGCATCCAGTCGAAGAGTCTCGCTTTAGTTAGTATACTTGAGCAAAAATAAATAACATTAGCTCTCTCCCCATTTTTGATTCAGCTGCTTCCAGTGATTGAAAAATTGTAAATATGATTAGGTAGTCTATCAAGAGGAAGTGTGAGCACACCTTTTCAGCTTTGCTTTTATTCTTTTTCCTGTTTATCTCTGATTATGCATTCCATGTTCTCTTCTGAGGTACTTATATGTTTAGTTTTAAGTCTATTGTAAAGTTCCCAGGCATGGCTGTCTCTTTGTATTTCGAGTGTGTTTTAGTATGTACAGAAACAAACAGCTTACCGTGCAGCTTTTATTTACCTTCTAGTCCATGATTTCTCTGCTCTCCTATACAACTAAAAATTGTATAAATTTCTTCTTCTTGTGAAGACAACTGCAATAGTTATATCACACGCGACATCTCTTTGCAATTGCTTGCACGAAATGTGCTAGGTTTTCGGCTATATTCATGTGCTCAACGATCAATATCATGCCATATTATAAGCATAAATCTTTCTTTTACGCATACAAGATGCGTCATAGTTTTGGTTATTTTGTGTATGAATAGGACTCCACGTCTGGACCCAAGCGCAAATGCAGAATGCTTATTTAGTCTCTCTTTTCTAGCAATTTGAATTTTTAGATAAGGTGATCATTCAATGAAATCAAACAAAGTACAGTATTTTATGGACGCTTATGTTGAATCAAATATACGCGAAAGAAACGCATATTCCACAGAAAAGTTGAACAGTATTTCAGTCATACAGACATTTTCCATTATCTGCCTCCGAAAGGAGGAGGGCCTCAAGTCGGCCAGGAACATCCTTCTTACAAAAGTCCAATGTGCTGTTCGAGGATTTACCAAGTGATTCAGGATCTAGAACTTCCAGGATAAATTTCTCACAGCTTCGATATGGCATAGTCCAGTGCATCAACCAGGAAATCTGCACAACCCGAAACGATTCAAAACTCAACAAAATTTACTCGCATGGAGCCATGAAACCAAATTACAAACAGTGGTGGTCATAAAGCAAGGTACAGAAGAGAAGCCTTTACGAGTAAAAAGAGAAGCTACAAAGAGTACCTGCATCATCTTTTGTGAAACACATAGGGGGTTTTATTCTGAAAACATTCCCATGAAGTCCGCCTTTTCCAACCAGAACACCGAGTTCTGCAATCATAAATACTTGCTTGTTTAATGTGTTATGCAGCTAAAAATAGTCAAATAAAAAATAAATCATGTGATATTTCCTCTGTTTTGGTATTTTAGAAGGCTTCACGAACCTCTAAGGCTTTCAAACAGTACTGCAGTTTCTGCTTTGGCGGGTGTTTTCTGTTCCCTGTCAGTCACAAGTTCTATCCCGACCATTAAGCCCCTCCCTCTCACGTCACCAATTACTGGCACATCGAGAAGAGTTTGATCAATTTTCGCCACCCAAAACATAATCAGCGCATAGAATATTATAAACAGAAAAATGCATATACCCCTTTCTGTTTCTATTGAAAGTAATCAAACAGAGCAGTTGAATAAGTGGCATTTTTTTACCCAAAAGGGTAGGTACCTAAATTCTATAACTTAAGGCATGTGATAACATAGTATAACCAACTCTACGAGCAGTGTGCTCGTAGAAAGCTAGAATGCACAAAATTAGCCATTGCATTTGATTAGAGCATTCCATGAGTAGTTATGTGAAAAGTTTGTTCTACAAACAGAATATTTAAACGTTCTTAAGAAACAGAAAACAAAGATGACCAACTCAGCATCACTGATATGGAAATGTCTAGAAAATCTTATTGAGTAAAGGAAAATTACTGTCGTGTTTTTGTTGCAGGTCTCTAAGACGCTCAATCATGTGAGACCCAACTTCAGCACAATGCGCTTGACGTTTCTCATTATCAAGAACTTTGAGCACTGCAAGCCCACCAGCTGAGCATACAGGGTTGCCTCCAAATGTGTTAAATTGTATTTTCTGAGCCAACACGCTGGCTATTTCAGGAGTTGTTACCACAGCTCCAAGTGGCAAACCATTACCTATGCCCTGAGTTTTAAAATTTCAGAAGTCAAACTCAAATTAATTGTGCTGCATAAAACATAGATAAAGAACCAGATGCCTTCTAGATGAACCAAATTGAAAGCAAGAAGAGGAATTCCCACAAAAACCTTAGCCATGGTAACTATATCGGGAACTACTCCCTGTGTCTCAAAACCCCAATAGTGGCTCCCTGTGCGACCGAATCCTGTTTGCACCTCATCAGCAATGCAAACACCGCCAGCTTTACGAACAATGTCATAAACCAATTCCAAGTATCCAGGGGCTAATTCAACTGCTCCACCAACTCCCTGCGATCAGCAAAGAACTAACAAGTGAGTACCTAAACCAGGATCTCTACGCAGTCATAGCAGTATAATTGCCACAAACCTGAATTGTCTCTGAAATAAAGGCAGTAACTTTTCCTGAAGTACCATGATCAATGTGATCTTGTACATCTTCAGCATAACGCTTGGCATCAGAGCCAAACACTCCACGATACGGGTTTGGGTTCAGAACATGATGAATTTCACCCTGCTCAATGTTTTATGGCAAGGAATAACGAAACGGAGCTAAAAAACAGAACCTGATGAATTTCACCAACATACATAGAAAAAACCTCCAATAGTAGTAAAAACTAGAGAAACTAACAATTAATTTGTCTGAAAGGGCATGCAAAACTCAAAGACAAAACAGAGTTGACTTGATTTGAAGATAAACCTGAGGAATCGGGTACTTCCATGTGTTAAGAGCAGTCAGTCCTATTGTATTAGAACTTCCACCATGATAAGCATTTCTCAAGGCAATCATGCCAAGGTTCCCACTGTACAAACGCGCCATCAACATAGCTAGCTCATTGGCTTCTGTCCCTGAATTTACAAAATACACAACCTACGAGTCAAAGAAAAACTGAATCAGAAAACAGTGCATAAACATTTCCACGGAACATGTGAGCCATATTATTACAGAAATTTAGAATATCACAGTGACTGAAGTTAAGACAACTGATTGGTGAGATATAACCTTTAAGTTCCCAGGCATTTTAGATGCCAGAGCCTCTGCAAAATCAGCTATTGCATGATGTAAGTATATGGTGGTTGCATGTTGAAGAAGCATGCTTTGCTCCATTATGGCACTCAACACATCAGGATGGCAGTGACCACAAGAAACCGTCACGATTCCTGCAAATGCATCAAGATAACGCCTTCCATTCTCATCGTACAAATACTGCATTTTCCCTTCAACTATATTGAGCTGGTTCGAATAGAAAATTCAAAAACACAGATTAATAGGTATAAAGCTACTGTAAATCCTGTATGATCATAAACAGTGAATCACTGGGCAGTACTTCTACGTCATTGTTGACTATCAGCCTTATGCAAGCACCGTGTGCTGAACCGAATAGATAAGCAAATCACACAAAGAATTCTAAATAATTAGAGACGAAAATCACACTAGCGGAAATTCAAATTTCAGGTTAAATTATTTCTTGAACGCAAAAAGGCCGCTATCAGAAAAGGGGAAATCAAACTGAAATTCTCAAATCATCAAGTTCGACATCTCAAACCATCAGTCTCATCTACAAAATCATCGAATTTATATTAGAACACAAACACAACACATTTTGCATGTACATATGAATATCGAGTACGGGCTTACGGGCTTCTGATAGTAGTAAAAGAGAGAAGGGCCCAAATATCTCTTGCGCTTCTCGAGAACTTCATCCGCCAAAGGGCCCGTATACGGCCTGGGCTCGTAATCGAAAGGCGGCAGCTCCGGCGGGGCCGGATCGGAGAAGCCGCGCTGCAATTCCACATGACCGCTACAAAGCCACCGCCTCGTATGATTCTTGATAAATGCTCCCGCAAAACCTCCAGTCACAAGCTTCCTCTGCCACCCCATGGAAAACGATACCTCAGGCACACTTAATCACACACTTGTACGCACAGTTGGTGTGTAATATGCATATATAGGGGTTTGGCTAGCAAGGGGAGGACTGAATTGAAACGTGGAGAAATGATGAGGTCGAACTTATTGGCAAGGGGAGGGGGGTGGGGGTGGGTGTGGGGGTGGGGGTTCGGTTGGTGAAGTTTATCAGATTGTTAGGAGTTCTGCAGAGACGGAGTACAGTCAGCAGAAGTGAAAAGATTCCGCCACCTGCCTAAGGATCGATTTTTAAACAGAAATTTGTACATATATGTTTATTTTCTATCATCTTATGATTTTTTTTTTACTTTTGTTTCATGTGAACCACCCCATATTTGGTTACATGTATAAATTAAATGATTTACCTTATACTTTATTTTGTATGTTAATACCTTTTTCGATCAATTAGCAGTGTGATGCAATTTTAATTAGTTAATGTATGTATGGGGTTTAAATCTTAAAAAAATATTTTTTGAATCGTATTTTCTATATTAGAATTTTTTTGAGCCAATTAATTTTATATTCAAATATAGTACACTACAAGAAAAAGTAATATTATTGAAATAATTTAAAAGTGACAATATAAAAATTATACCCAATAATTGCATAAAGTGACAATACATTCTATTTTGTCACTAACTAATTTTTTTTTGTGAAAATAATTTTTATGTTGTCACAATATCACTCAATGATGACAAGAAGTAATATTTTAGTTATCATCATTAATAATTAGAAGATGTTTGGGATTGTTTTTGCTTTTGGAGAAGTTGGAGTTGTTGAAAAAGTTGAAAAAAAGTTTAGTAAAAGTTAATAGTGTTTGAAAATAAAAATTAAAAGTTAATAATAAAAGTGTGAAATGTTTGGAAATAAAAGTGAAAAACAGTTAAAAATTGATAGAAAATAATTAAAAAAATTCAATTTATTTACAAAAATACCAAGAATCACTTTTAAACAGCTAGAAGCAGCTTCGTCTCAGTTTCTCAGCTTCGGCTTTTTTTCAACTTAATTTAAGCAGAAGTTACAAAATCAAATACTTAAAGTAACTTTTTTGAAACTAAAAAGTAGCAAAGTGCTTTTTTAAAGTTTTTCAAAATACCCCCTTTGTGACATACCTATAGTGACAATTTGGTGACAATAAAAATTATTATTAGGATTTTGTGGCAAGATTCCATTGTTACAATATATGTATCACTAATTATCACTTTTGTACTATATTGTCATATTTTTACAATAAATTGTCACCATTGATATTGTGCATATTATGTTTTGTAACAACATTAATTTGATGTCACAAAATGTAGATAATTAATGATATTTTTGATATTTTTTTTTATTATCACTTATTATATTATCACAAATTTACTCATTTTTTTGTAGTAGTAATTAAAAGTGCTTTAAATGGCATATTTATTTAAAATTACTTTGGATAATTTTTAGGAAAAAAAAACTGTTTTTTGACTTTTTTTATGACTTTTGTTTTTTTTTTTTTAATTTTTTCCATCCAAACACAATTATATTTTTTTTATTAAAGTGTTTTTTTGAAAAAAATAATTGTTCTCTACTAAGAAAAACCCATACAAGCGGACGACTTTTAGAAGTTTGAGATTATCCAAATAGGCACTATTTATGCGCATACTTAGCATTTAATTCTGACATGTATGGAGTTATAAAAGTTTTAAATTTTAAATTTTATATGTTATTTACAACTATCCACAAAAAATCTGACACTTACTCATAATTTATGATACACATTTTAATTCAAATCAAATGACAGAATTATTATTTTGAGTTGATATAAAAATCGATGCAGATAGCACAGAAATATGTGTTGCAATTATTTCTTCTTCTAGACAAATGTCTTTATCTATGTACCAATTGGTTTTGTCTCTTCTTTGGAGAATACGAAATATTCTTTCTTCAAAGATAGTGATTTAATCTTAATAGATGGCATTATTGTGTTTTGGTATGATTGTTTGGAAACAAATATTCCTAAAAAGTATTATTTTTTTTCATTAAAAAAAAGAGAGTCAGATTGGAATAAAAATTAAACTATCATTGAATATTTCTTTCCCCATAGTTTATTGAAATTACCCTAACTTGCTAATTATAACTTGACCGATAGACTTGTAAATTGAGTCATATTCCACATTAGATCAGGCATGCATTTTGGGAGGACCATTGTGGGTCTGCGATCAAAATAATTGATAAATTTTACATTTTCAATGAGTTTTGAAGCTAAGTATAAAAAATAAAAATAGTGAATTCGACAACTACTTAGGCCTCCATATTAGCAGTTCTTAATAAAATATTACACTATTTCGAATGATTAAAAAAAAGAAAATTTAATCAAGTAGATTAAAAAACATAATTCATGAAAATAATGATTACAACCACTTTAATACCATTTTTTGCAGCATATTTAGGATTCAATTTTTAATTTGCCCTATTTTTAAAGATGTATTTTTAAAATGTCCTCCTTTTAAAAAGATTTTTTATTTTACCCCTTTTGAAAAGTAATTTTACTATTTAAATAGTAGTTTTACTATTTAAAGTTTCTTTATTTATTTTTATATCCAAACTTTTCACTTTATTATGACTTTATACCTCTAAGTTTTAGAAAAAGTACGGTATATCCCAATTTTCATCATATATAAATTTTATTAGTTTTACTCTTTCTGGATTTTTACACTGCATAAGAATATAATTTTCTAGTGTTCTATCTGCTTCCCAAAGGTCTTTTAATTCTCTGTCTATTTGTTCTAATTGTTTAACATAATTTTTAAGGATTTCATGATTTATAGTTTTATTGATTAGATCAAAAACATAATCTTCTTTATTATTATATGTCGCAATAAGAATTCTTAAATCTTCGGGTAGATCTTCTAGTGGTTTTAAAATTGCTATTTTCTTTTTATTATTATTTTTTCTTTTAAATTGGTTCTTTATGATATCAAAATCTTTTCCCATTATTTTATATCTTATATAACCAAACAATAATCATACATTTGCATAAATCTCATAAATAATTGATGAAGTACTCTAAAACCACATACTTTCATAGCATCAAGTAGAAAAATATGTCTATTTAAATCTTTTAAAAGTATATTACCTCATCGATATCCTTAATTCTTTAATCCTCCTTCTGGACTTGTCTTCAATCACCTTGACAAGCCTGACTGGTTTTCGCCCAAAACGCCCTCTTGGCTTTACGGGACTTACGCTTCCAAACGGCTACTGTCTCGAACGGTGTAATCACTACGGCCTTCGTAGGGTTAGAGAATTTTGAAAAATTTAGGAGAAATACAAGCTTAAAAGATTTCTATAGAAAGATTTCTAAACTTGAATATTTATGAAAATGAACTGGTTTTATTTCCTTCAAAAAAAAGGATTTATACAAACATGATTTAGAAGATGGTTACAAAGATCTAGAAAGGCTGGTTTCCTATTCTATAGATAGTTTTCAGAGTGAGAATCAGTCTGAATTTTCGAATGTGAGTTTTCGAATGCTTACAAATGAAATCTAAGTACAATTTATAGATCTAGAAATCTAACTATTCGGACTTCAAAGTTTTAGTTGGCGTCCGTTGTCTCTTTCTTTATGAGCTAGATCTTTATCATCTTTAGCCTCAGAAGTCAAAAGCTGCCTTCCACAGCTGTCTGCCATAATTCTTTAGTGGATGATGACGTCATGGCATCCGTCACTCCTTGCATTGACGTAAGCGCTTACATCATGATTTACAACAGCCAATCATTCTGCAAGCTTTCTTTCTTGTAGTCTCTGTGCAATAAAATTCATGTCTGAAAAATTTAGTGAGGAACTCCTTTAGCAACGAAGATTTTATTTGTCCTCCTTTCTTTAGTAAAATCCAATTATTGGCCTGCATAAGAGTTTCATACTGTCGCTCCTATAGAGACTCAGCAATGGATTGAATAGCTTTAATGCCCATGGCTCTTCTCTCTGTGATCCATGAACTGGTGAACTTAAAAGATCGAAAATTCTTTATTCCAGTTTCAATCTTTAGGTTTGTGGTTATAACATCTATAGTGATCATGTGTTGGACCTCATGCCAAATTCACATCTCAGGTTCTGAGGCTATAGAATAGAACTTGAGTACGACTTCTCTATTTCTAGCAACTTGACTAACCTGGGATTTAAAGCGGTCATCAAATTCTGAAATTTCCTTTAGATCTTTTCCAACATATAGCAGATCTAGAAATCCATAGTTTGCAAGCTGAAAAATTTTATAAGGATCAGCTCCAAATATGGCGGTGATTCTTGGATGAACACTATATCCTTTAGAGTAGAATAGCGTCCTGGAATTCTCCCATCTATAGGCTTCTTCAGCAACTTCTTTATATTCTCGTTCCCATTTATTTGTAGGAACAAATTCTTCATTGGATCCCCTGTTGTTGAAGCTTTCAGGTTTATTGATTTTTATTTCGATGACTTCAGCATCACTTTGAGATTTAGAAGTTTTTTCTTTATTTTTCATGGAGTCTAAAAAGTCTTTATCAGATACTGGTTTAGTACCTTAACTTCTAGAAGACTCTGCTTTTTCTTTACCTTTATTGCTTTTCTTTTTATCACTCTTATTTTCAGATTCACTCATTTTTTCGTTTTCTTTATTTCTAATTCAAGGAACAAATCTAGACTTTCTTGAAGGAAAAGGGCTCTCCTAAGTCCTTCTTGAGAGATTTCTGTAACTGTTTTAAAATTTAATTCTATCAAATCTTTCAGAGCTTTATTACTGTCAACAATGTCTTGACAGACCAAGACAATATCGTCTATCTCATTCTTTAGCTCTTCAAGATCCATCTTTCTTTATTATTTTACTTCCTGCAGAAAAATAAGAATTTATAAGATGATCTGTATCATCAACACAATTATAGGGAAATGCACACCCATCTCATCCATTTTAGAGTTGGAGAACTCATCCGTTTCCAAATTCTGTATTTCTAGAAATGAAATCGGCTAGGAAATTTTCTGAACCTTTTATATACTCTATTTTGAAACTGTAAAAGGAAAGAAAAACTTGCCATCTATATAGCCTTCTGTATTGGGGTGTATTTGGTAATTTATTGAAAACCAAGGATTGTATCTGGGTATTGTCGGTATGAACTTTAAAAGGTTTTTGATATAGAAAAAGAGAGAATTTCTGAATTCCTTTTATGATGGCTAGAAGTTCTTTCTCATGGGTTGTATAGTTGACCTCTGCTTGATCGAAAGTACCACTTGTATACCTGCATATCTCATTGAGATCAGTTTTAAGTAATGCTGCCCAATATAGATCTGACGCATCCGTTTGTATAATCAATTTATCATTTTCATCAGGAAGTTTTAATTCTGGCAGCATTTGACATTCTTCCTTTAAAGTTTTAACAATCTCTGTATGTTGATTGCTCCATCCTTTAATATTATTTTTTCGAAGCAATTTTTGAATCTCATGCTTCTTTTTAGCAAGATTTATTATGAATCCCTCAGCATAATTTAGACAACCGAGAAATTTTTCAATTTGATTTCTATTTTCCAATTTATCAGGAAATTCACAAATTTTCTTAGATATATGGGGTTGGAGTTTAATTCCTTCTTTATTCAATTTTAACCCTAGAAATTCAATTTCTTCTTTACAAATTATAGCCTTTCTTTCAGATAGGACTATACCATTTTCTTTACAAGTTTTAGCAAATTGTAATAGATGAGTTTTATGTTCTTCTAAAGTATTAGAAGCAATTAAAACATCATCAACATAAACAACAAGAAATTCTTTATATTTATTAAAGATTTTATCCATTCTTCTTTGATATATAGAAGGTGCATTTTTTAATCCAAATGGCATAACTAACCATTCGAACTGTCCTTGAGGGGAACTAAATGTTGTTTATTGTATACTTTCAGGCTCTATTTTTATTTGTCAAAAATTCGAAGTACAATCAAATTTAGAATAATATTTCTTACTTTTAACCAGGTTTAGTAAAACTTCTTTATTAGGGAGATAATAACTATCTGACCTAGTAAAGTGATTTAATCTTTTATAATTTATTACCATTCTAGGTTTTCCTCATTTTTTCTCAGCTTCATTTTCAACCATGAAAGTTGGGCTACTAAAAGAACTATTACTTCTTCTAATCAAAGGTGGTTTTTTATATAATAATTCATTTATTTGTTTATCAAATTCTTTTCTATCCTTTTCCGTATATAATATAGGTCTTTCTTTTATAATTATATTTTCAGTTAGTTATATTTTTGCCTTTAAATCTGACTCTTTATAAAAAGCCAGAGGATGATCATTATAATTTTCTTTTAGCTGTTTTATTACATCTTCAAGAGTTATCCATTTTATTGTTATATTGTGTATTTTTATCGGAATTTTATCATACGGTCCACCAAGCTTCGCTGGCTGAACACTGAATGGCTCATTTATTCGGGGGAATTTTAAATAATGATTACATTTAGTTTTTAGGATAACAGAATAAAAATTCTGTGAATAAAATTGAAATTATTGTAAGAAATCATTTCCTAACAATATATCAGTTTCAAGAGAGTTATAGGCATATATAGTATTTATAGTAATAATTTTACTTCTTAATATAACATTTACTTTATCAGCCTTTTTATTAATGTGTTCGGCTTGACCCGTAACACCCTTTATCTTTATGTTCCCATTCTCTTGCCATTTAGTATAGAGAAAGGATTTAAACAAAGTTATTTCTGAACCATTATCTATTAAGGCGCATGTTGTTATATTAGTATCTTGTATTGTTATTTGTACAAAGATACTTAAAGAAAAATTAATTCCCTTCATGTTTTTTACAAAAGATCTTTATATTTCTATTTGTAATGTAACTCCATGTTTCTCTATTTTATAGTAATCACAATGATTTAAGAAACTATTACCTAAATTATATCGTAATAGTCTCCTGCCATATCACTATCTATGTAACAAGGTACAATTATTCTTAATTCTTCAAAAATTATTGAAACTTGTACCTCTTGATCACAAGTTATTAATTAACCTTCAAAGTTTTTATATTGAAATATTGTAGAAGCAACCTTTGCAATTAAACTTTTATTTTTATGTTTTGCAAGGTGATTGCCATTAGCTCCTGTATCAATTAATATATTTGGTGCTTCAATATATTCTTGACTATTAAAATATTTAGCATTTATAATCATTGTATTGGTTATATCTTGTCTAATAAATTCAACATTAGTAAGCAATGACTTACTAACACTTTTTCTAGATATAGTATTTTTTTCAAAATCTATTTGTGGTATTGTACCACTACTAGCTCCATATTCTAACATGGGTTTTCTATTTATTTTAATTTCATAATCTTTGATTTCTTTAATTTCTTCTATCATTGGTAACTTTATTGTTGTTATTTCCCTGCATTCACTATCAATTTCAATATATGGTTTATCTTGATATATTTTACCATAATTACTATTAGTAAAAGCATAAATTGCTCTATAGTAAAAGGTAAAAGCTTGACTTTTATCTTTAAGTTTTAAATCTTTCAAAAGTTGAAAGTGTAAACTTAAAGTATCATTTATATTTTGATCATTTATATCAACACTATATTTTGGATAACAATCAAAACGAAATTGTGAATATATTAAATTTCCTTCAACTGTTCCTAAATGACTATTTTTAGCATTTGTAAACCTTTGGTCATGAAGTGAAATAACCATAGGACTATCTATGCCATCTCTAAATAAGGCTTTAACTAGAATTTGAATTCTACCAAGATAAACATATTTTATCTTCTTTCTTACTTCTTTATTTTTGATTTTATTTAAAGCTTGATTTATTGAGGATTTTGTAAGCAAATTTTACCAAATTTGCCCTTTAGTATGTTCAACATTTATAGATTTTTCTACTGCATGATAATCATATCTATTTATCTTTTCTCTTTTTATTAAATCACCAAAATACTTAAAAATACTTTTGGTAGGATTTGTTGCATCAAGTTTTAAACCTTTTATTTTTACTAATGTTTCTTGATCAAAAGTTATTCGTTGAGCATAACCTTCAGATCCTTCATATATTTCTACCTCTTTATCAGAATCTTCAGTTTCAATTATATCTTTATTCATTTTCAGAATGACTAGAGTAAGTTTCTTCTTCAATATATATTTCTTTATCTAAATAATTTTCTATATCTGAAACTTCAGATAATTCATCTTGAAGTTCTATAAATTCGGCTTCTATGCTTCGAATCTTTTAGGTTTTTTACATTCAGGTGATTTATGTCCAATTTCTCCATAATTCCAACATTGGCATTGTGAAAGATTTTTATTTCTTTTAAAGTTAGGTTTTCTTTTAAAATATCTTCTTTTTGATTTTATATTTTTCTTTTGAAAATTAGTATATTTTTTATACTTCTTTTTATGAAATCTTCTTTTTTTTTTTATTCTTTCTTTATTACATCCCCATTGGCTGGGTACTTCAAATTCATTACAATATAAAGGTGAAAATTTTTTAGTTCTTCTATATAAATCTTGAGATTTACATAATTTACTTAATTCTGAAAAAAGAAAACTTATTCGTTTTCCTAGAGTTGAAGTTGAATCTTTATTTTCTTCCTTCCATTTATTCATTATATATTTATTCCAAGGATGTGGAAGTTTTAAAAAGTACATATTGAGATATATACTCTGATCTTCATTACTATAATATTGAGTATAATAGTATTCTTTAAATTCGCAAGTATATTGCTTTAAATGCTTCATACTACAAATTCTAAGATTTATTAAGTTAGTTCTAGCTTCTTCTTTTTCTTTAGTGCTTTCTTTATCAGGGTCATACCACTGTTCTCCTAGAAATTCATCAGAAAGGTAAGCAACTAAGATTTCAATTCCTCTATCAGTATTATCTATTAATTTAGTTTGTACATTTCTTTTTATTATAGCTTTAATATTTTCAGTTAATCCTTGCAACCAATTGAAAACAATACCATCAAATGTAGCAATTAAATAATCTACTTGCCTGTTTGATGTCCATGTATCATTGACGTTGTATAAAAAGAAAACTTTCATAGTATTTGCCCATGAAATTATAGCCTTTTTAGTATCTTCTTTGCAATCTATATTTAACTTAGAACCTCCATGATTTATAGGTTCTCCATAATTAGTATCTGGTGTAAATTTATTGAATTGTTTTTTAGATTTATTATTCATTATATGATCATAATATTGTCTTCTATATTTAGGAATAGGCATCATTTCTGATTCTTCTACTTCCATATCTTCTGGTTTTATTGTACTACTTGGACCTCCACTTGTATTATTAGTGTTAACTAATACTTCATATTCCTCTATTTCAGAAAGATCTATGTTTTCAAATTGATCTATTAATTCATTAATTTCATTCATCTTTATCTGTTTCTGATTTCGAATCTTGTTCTTTAGGTGGATTAGATGATGTAGCAATATTTTTACCTTTTTCTTCTTTTTTAAGAGCTTCTTCTTCAGCTAATATTTTAAGTAATTTAACATTAATCATATATGCATCAAAGGAATTTGGATGCACAGTTTCTTTGTTAGTTTTTATTGGTTTTATTATAATTTCTCTTTCTTTCATTTTCTTATCGAATTTATTTTTCTTAAGACAAGTATTTTTTATTAGATCTTCAAGATTTGAATTACAAATTTTTAAGATTTGAACCTCTGTTTTTAATTCTTTAAGTTCTTGAGTTAGAACATATAATGCCTCAAGTATTTTATTCATTCTTGTATTTAATTCCTCAATATTTTTATTTATTTTATCCATTTATATTATATTTATTCCAAGCTATTTGAGCATTTTGTTGTGTAGCTTTTATCTTTTGTTTGCAACTTTGTATTTTTGCTTTATTCTCTTTTGTTTTAATGTGTTCATATTCTCGATTATATTCTTCAAGAATGATATTTAGGCTTAAAATTAGATTTATATATTGTATCCATCGTTTAAGATGTTTATTTGTCTTCATAAGCGACTTAGAATATCAAGTCCTTCATTTATTTGTTTTATTTTGCTTTTCAAAAAATCAATTCTAAAAGCATCTCCTCTATGATAAGTTGGTTTTCTAAAAATAAAATCCAACTCCTTCTGATATAGATACAATTCTACTTGAAGCCTATGTAATGTATACTTAGGCATTGCTAAGTAGAATCATTACAGTTCTACGATTTTTATATTCTTCTAACTTTCTAGAGTACAATGCTCTTATTTCAGCATCTTTATGTGCCTTAGCTTCTTTCTTTAGAGGCATCAAGATTTTGTAGTACTTCTCTACTTTTGGATATCTTTTAGTGTGTCGAAACAGTCTATTCTTCATGGTGAAGATAACTGCTAATCAGTTTCATCACATGAGAAATCGCAAGATAAACTTTCTATATTTATGTTATCACTAAATTCTTTATCATTTATTTCTTGTAATTAAATAAAAAACTCTTTAATAAGTAAAAGATTTATAATTGATAATTTTAATAATTTTAAATATTCCATATTTTATAAATTTTTATTGATTTTTATGGCTCTTTTATGGCTCTGATACCAATCTTACCGGGGTTTTACTTGATTTACTTGAATTAATATAACAAATTAAAAAAATTTAATAAAACTGATTATAATTTAATAAGTAATTAAAACTTTAATATGAATAAAGATGGTTATGTCCTTTTAAATATATTTTTAAAGAAATTTATAGGTAAAGTGGACTAATTTGATCAAAAGTACTTTGGAATGGGTTTTAATGATATAAAGAATAAAAATTGGGTTTTTAAAAAATTACGCCGGCCCACATGAACAGTAAAACCGAGCTTTGAGAGTTCGATTTAGGGTATTTTTAAAATATTTTAGAAAAATGAGTTATTTTAAAAATTTGAAAATTAAAAAAAAATATTTTAAAAATTATTTCCATATTTAGATGATAACAAATTAGCTATAGCTATAGCTGTGATGGGATTACACGTAATTGTGATGGATGAGGACGCCAAATGGGGTTGCTAAATTGGACAACGAATTTGATAAGGATGTGTTGTCTGCGACAATGATATTTTATATTTTACAACAATAATTTTGACAAGACACACACGGAATAATGTTTATATAAGAAATTTTCTCTCTTTTATGGGAGTAGAAACATTAAAATCAACTATATATTGATCTGTCATTGGGTTTATAATCGATTGATGGGGGTTCGAATTTTATACCAATAAGATTCTGAGTTTGAATCCTCTTGTCCTCTTCTCTTTTTCTCTTGGGTGAATGTGTGCGTGTGTGTATAGGTGTCTTTCTGATTGATATCTATAGAGTGTCCCGAGTTGATTGTATAAAAAAAAAAAAAACTACGTATTGATCTATACTACTCCCATGCCTTGATGCCAATTATCCATCCAAGATCTTCACTAACCCTCTGTTTGGTTCTTAAATTTTGACAAGAAAAATAGAATATTTTTTTCCTTCGAGTGATAGTACTCGTTTTTTTTTTGAGGGAAAAATAATAGTACTCTTCGATTTTATTTTGATCATTTTTATTTTTCTTCTATTTTTCTTTACCAAAATTTTTGTTCCAAATATAGCATTAATATTGACGCAAATTTGATGGAAAAGTTTGGGCAGAGATCAATTTGTTGATTGTATTTTTTTTTCTTTTTCACATTATTTTTTTTTCTATTTCCAATTTAGTTATCTTCATCTTGTATTATTTTATTTTTTTCTTGTGAATGCGGTCTCGTTCTAGTTTAGTATTAGTTTGCTTCCACTGTATAATAATTTAATTGATTATAATAGTTTGTCTTGCTAATTAGATTTGATTGTAATGATTCATCCTTTATTTTGAAATATTGATGTATAATTGATTGTAATAAATCTCTTTTTTCAAAATGAAAAATATCATTTGTTATTTTGTTGAGAACAAAAAAGATATTTCTCTGCCCAGAATTTCTTCAAAATTGTCTCATATTTTTGCATTAAATTTGGCGCAACTGTTAACAGACTACAGCCAGGATATCAGGCATAATTAAATTGAGATTACGTGGCAAAAAAAAAAGGAAGGACCCGCATGGATCGGGATTTTTGAACCCGACGTGAATCGAACACGCAACCTTCTGATCTGGAGTCAGACGCGCTACCATTGCGCCACGGATCCGCGGTTGCTGTGAAAGTCAGACATATAAAGTTATTAAATGAGACCTTTTAAAGCTTCAATTCATCTTGTCGAAATAAAGATAAGGCATAACATATATCAAGAAAAAAAATAATAAAAAAGCTCAAAGATAGATTAATTGCATGTTATTTATCGAAATATTAAATATGAATGCAGGAAAGCACTATATGACATTAAAGCAAATCAAAGTAAATCGAAAAAAAATGTAATCGATCAATTTGAAGTTTTGAATTACAGCTCTTAGTTTTCCATATCCAATTAATTTAATTGATTAATTACTCTCACTTAAAAAATATGTAGTTTTAAATTTCTTAAATTGAGTCGAAATAATCGATGAAACTTTCAAATTTTGATAAGGTCATAGTTACAATTTTCTAATTTTGATTTTTTTATCACAAATTTATCTGTGGGTAAAAGTAAAATTAGAAAGAATTATAATTCGCACAATTTATTATTTCTTAATTAAATTATAATAAGTATGAATTAATAAAATGTATTCACTTAATAGATAGAAATTAGTAAAATTTGTTAACAAAATTTAATATATACACACACACACACACACACAAACACATATAAATAGTTTGGATGTTCAAAATTAACCAAGAAGCATTCCATAGCTTAGTGGCAACACGCTGGGCTATTTACCAAAAGGTCTCTTATTTAACTTCCTCTTGTAACAATGAAATTCAAATAATTGAATAAATATCAAGTTCGGGCACGGGCACAGGTTGATCCGCTGAGGTGGGTACGGGCCCGGGCTGGTCCACTGAGGTAGCACGCCCAATTTTTTTTTACTAATATTTATTTTAGCTACGAATTTTTCCATAGCTAAATTTAATTTTTTTTTAAATATTGGCTAACATTAATATTTAAAAAATAATAATAAATATTAGCCACCGATTTTTTTGTGGCTAAATTTAATTATTTAAAAAAATTATTTAATTTAGCCACGGATTTTTTAATATTTAAAAAAATTAATCAATATTAGCCACGAATTTTTCCGTGGATATATTTTATTTTAACCGAAATAAAAAAAAAAACTAGGTTGGCCACCGAAAAATCTACGGCTAAACCTATGGCTAGAAGTCCTTGGCCATTTTTCGTGGCCAAGCTTAACCACGCCACATTTGGCCACGGATTTTTTCTGTGGCCAAATTTGTGGCTATATTTTTTGGCTACAGATTTTTGTCAAACTCCGTAGCTAATTTTATGGATAAATTCATGTTTTCTAGTAGTGTAATTTTTCCTTTGTGTCACATTACTCATTCAATTGGCAACAAGATCACCAGTTTTTCAATAATTTTGAGAATTTTCAATTTACAAAAATTTTCGGTGAAGTTTAGATTTTGTGAAAAATATATCCTTGAACAGGTTAGTATTTTGTAATTATTGTACTTAAACTGCCGAACACCATAAATAAAGGACCCAAAATGAAAGTGGTCCAACATATATAACTTATAAAATGTAATTTTCCCTGATAGAGTTGAGGGGCTAAAGTGAGACAAAAGCCAAACATAAAGAACTATAGCACTACATTAGGGATATGAAGGATTGAAGTGGGATGAAAAGTAAATATGGGAGATAATACATTTGAGAGCTGAGAAACTAAAGTGAGACAAAAACTAAACATGAGGGATTATTTATCACATTTGGCCTTTTCTATATTTATATAATAGTTGTAAACTCTTACACTTGTATTTTCCCTCTTTAAGTATTTTAAGATCAACTTTTATGTAACTCTTTTAAAAATATTACCTTTGAAACAACTAGTATTATTGAGATGGTTGGATATTTGGTATGTAAAAAACTTAATTTCTATAATGTTCAATACCTCATTTGAAAAGAATGACAACTTGGAATAATAATGTTAAGATTTACCCTCCGTTTGGTTATAGAATTTTGGTAAGAAAAATAGAATGTAAAATTTTTTTTTTGCTTCAAATGATAGTACTTTATACTTTCATTTTTGATCATTTCTATTTTCCTGTCACTTTTCCCCACCAAAATTCTTATTCCAAACATAGCCTTAAAGAGTTTTTTCACATTTATATTCAAGAATTATGTTAAAAATTAAGAAAAAGTACTCTGTCCCTTTAAATTATCTCAATAGGAGCACTTTGCCTCCTGATCAACTTTCTGGCGAAACCACATGCAATTTGCTCCTTGAAATTACTTCAAACCTTTTATCATTTTTTTCACACACACACACACACACATAGATATATGTATTATTTTTTTATTATATAGTATATCATTTAATTAGTTTATATGGCAGAGCAATATAGTTTCATTCAAAAAAATTAAAAAAAAAAAAGAAGAAGATATTAATATATTATATAGTAAATCATAGCCTTGTACGCAAGTTGACAAAAAATAAAATTACCATTTATCTTCTCAAATATGCAGTTTAGATTTGTTTGATTAGGTTAATTGAGTAGTTGGACATGTCGATTGATATATAAAATTTAAAACATATATTATTTATACGAATTAAATTATACATCGATATTATGGTGAAAATTTAACTACAAATAAAAAAATGATAAAAAACTTTTAATGGGTAAAATGCTAAATAAGATATTTTGAAGCCGTTAAGTGTAATTAAAAAAGCAAATTTAGGTGGTCAAGTAATATAAATATTTTGAAAAATCCATTAAGGGGCAAAGTGCTCAAGTTTAAGCAATTTAAGGGGGGCAAAGCGTGCGTTTAATCTTTTTGAAAAATTGATATAAAATTGACCGGGGCAAATGCTCCAGTGAAACTAATTCATGAGGGCAAAGTTCTTTTTGTTAATTATTAGGGTGTTATTGTGCTAAAACTAACCATTTTCAAGGGGTCAAGTGCAATTTGTCCTTTTGTATTTGGTTAATTGTGAAATAGTATTCCTTTTAAGAACAATTTGCAAAAAAGAACTAAAATTCAATATATATATATATATATATATATGTTGTGATCTTTCATATATTACACGAGTTTTTAATATTTAATATTATATATAGTCGAATATAATTATCATATATTATGACGTCGTATCGATCGAAGTGATACAACCAATATCAATACTACTATCGATTTCCTATTTGATTCAATTTTGAAAATATTGACCGAGGTCGTTGCCAAAATATTAAACCGCCATCTCTTGAAATTTGTTGTTGATTCATGAAGATACAATCCACTTGAGTACTCGAATATGATTCTTTATTATAAAATAATATTTTATTTTTTATTTATAATTCACATTTATACTTTATGTATTAAATTAATTTTTTATTCATACATTTGGACATATAATCATATTATAGAATATGAGATAAAACGAGATTCAAGAATCTCTTGTGCTTGAGTACTACCATTCTAGGATGTGTTTTTAGTCCATAGATATTCATACGACATATTGCTGTATATTAATAAATGTAACAAAAATTATAACATATTTATGTTACAGAAAATTCGAACAGTCCAAAGTCTATCTCAATCAATCAATAATGAACTACAACGGCAATGATCCATGGATATTATTATACCACGGATAAATACGAACTTAAAATACAAAAAAGAACTAAATATGACGATGTCATAGCTCTAATAGGAGCACTATTTAACATCGATATCAATTCCCAACTGCCAACGTCTTCTATTTGTCCTTTTCCATCCTCAATTATTTCACCCAAAAAGTGACCTTTTTGTTTTCACAAAAATCAACTGGACATATATGGTCTCTTTCTCAAACCAATGTCCATATAAACAAGTCCGAGAGAAACCCTATAAAGTACCCTAACTTGTCCACAACAATCATAGTACATTGAGAGACTGAGGAGAAACACACACACACACACTGAAATGGGATCATCTTGGTTTTGGCTTATAACAATCATAGCTCTCTTAGCAATCTCTTTGCTTCAGAGGTTTACAAGGAAGAACAAGAATAAAAAATTACCTCCAGGTCCAAAAGGGATCCCTGTTTTAGGTCACCTCCACATGCTAGGCAAAAATCCCCACCAAGATCTGCATAACATAGCCAAACAATACTGGCCCCATTATGCACATGCGATTCGGGCTCGTCCCGGTCATCATCGTATCATCCCCCAGAGGAGCCGAGCTTTTCCTCAAAACACACGACCTCGTTTTCGCCAGCAGACCCCCTCATCAGGCTGCTAAGTACCTGTCTTGGGATCAAAGGAACCTCTCCTTCGGAGCATACGGTCCGTATTGGCGCAACATGCGCAAGTTGTGCACCTTGGAGCTGCTCAGCACCCTCAAGATCACTTCTTTCCAGCCAATGAGGAGGGAAGAGTTAGGCCTTTTCGTCGAGTCCCTCAAACGAGCTGCGTGCGAACATGTCGCGGTCGACCTGAGTGCCAAGATTTCGTCCCTGACGGTCGAAATGAGCTGCCGGATGGTGTTTGGCAAGAAGTATGAGGATAAGGATATAGATGAGAGGGGGTTCAAGAGTGTGATACAAGAAGGTATGAGATATGCGGCTGTGCCCAACTTGGGGGACTATTTTCCTTTCCTCGGAGTGCTGGATATCCAGGGGCTGACGAGGAAAATGAAGGCGCTCGCGAAAGTGTTTGATGATTTCTTTGAGAAAGTTATTGATGATCATGTTAGAGCAGGGGGTACATGTGGGCAGACCAAAGATATTGTTGATACCTTGATGTCCATCATGCAGTCTGGAGAGAGTGAGTTTCAGTTCGATCGCCGCCATGTCAAGGCTATTATGTTGGTAATGCGTCATTTTTTTTTGTCTTAACATTTACCAAAATGATAGACGTGTATCTTCTATTACTATTCGTGTTTTATTTTCTATATTGCATCGCATATGCATGTCACGCATGTGGCCTTTAATTCATGACTCTTTGGGGGTTGATGACCAGGCTCATTCACTACGAGAGAGCACCTTGTAAATATCTTGCATTGATTGTTCTTGTTCGGCGATGAATTTGTTCTTCGTCACGAGCCTGTTAGTAAATATCTTGTATTGATTGTTCTTTTAGTTCTGTTTTCATAAAATTTCGTCTCATATATCTGTGATGGAGTCTGTCTGTCGCAACTTTTCCACTGGTGAACGAGATGCTTTCATTACCTGTGCAGGACATGCTAGCTGCTTCAATGGACACTGCAGCATCAACAGTGGAGTGGGTGCTCTCAGAGCTCTTAAAGAATCCAAAAACAATGAAAAAAGTCCAAAATGAGTTGGAACAAGTTGTGGGATTAGAGAGAATGGTGGAGGAGTCCGACTTGGACCAACTCAAATATCTAGCCATGGTCATAAAAGAAACCTTCAGGCTCCACCCTGTGGCTCCGCTATTGCTCCCTCACTACGCCATGGAAGATTGCGAAGTTGACGGCTACGACATACCCAAAGAATCACGAGTAATCATCAATACTTACGCAATCGGACGTGATCCAAATGTATGGACCGATCCGGAAAAGTTCATGCCAGAGAGATTCATCGGGAGCGATATTGATGTCAGAGGACAGCATTTTGAGCTCCTCCCGTTTGGCTCCGGGAGGAGGGGCTGCCCCGGGATGCAACTCGGCCTCATACAAGTTCAACTCATCATGTCGCAGTTAGTTCATTGCTTTGATTGGGAGCTGCCAAATGGTATGTCGCCGAAGGAGTTGGATATGACTGAGGAGTTTGGCCTTGTTGTTGCTAGGGCTAATCATTTGGTTGCTGTTCCTAGTTTCCGGTTGCAAAATTTAGTTAATTGAATCTCGGAGAGTTGTATGATTCTCTCTTAATGATAATGAATACATACACTTGACGCACATCTCTGTAATATGTAATACACGATGAAACATATATTGTAATGGAAGATCCAAATTGCCAGAGGACACCTAAACTGTTTGTAGTAAATCAGCAAGATTTGCTGAGATATAATCCAAAACCAGATGGTTACAAAATAATGAAAAATAAAGAATACTACAGTAAGGCCTTATTCGGCCACACGTGAGAGTGGGGAAGAGAAAGGGGGAGAGAGATCAAAGGGAGAGGGCGAGAGATCTATAGGGATTGAGAGAGAGAGGTCGCCGCCGCCCTTCGTCCTCCGCCGCCGCACGGGAGAAAGAGATCGAGAGGGGAAAGAGAGGTCGCCACCATCCTCTGCCTCTGCCGCCTCCCTCCGTCCTCCACCTCCACCACCGTGCAAGAGAAAGATATCGAGAGGGGAGAGAAAGAGATACAGAGGAGGGAGGGGGGAAGAGGAGGCCAGGGTGGGATGTGGTGACTGTGCTTTTTGGGTAGGGGGGGCCGGGGGCCGGGTTAATTGGGGTGGGATGGAGGGGTTAAGTTAGGATTTTGTTTGGAAATATCGTAATTTTTTTTTAATAAAAAATATTTTAGTTAATTTAATTTATATTTATTTTTTATTTTTTATATAAAAAATATTTTAAATATTTAAAAAATAAAAATAATATTATATTGTTTCTATCAATGATATTTTATTAATAATTATTGATATAAAAAAATATCATTTATAATTTAATTTAAATTTAGGGATGATGAAAATAATTATCTCATTATTTTTGGTAGCATATTTAGATGGTAACAAATTAACAACAGCTATAGTTGTGATGGGGATTACACGTAATTGTGATGGATGAGGACGCCAAATGGGGTTGCTAAATTAGACAACGAATTGATAAGGATGTGTTTGTCTGCGACAATGATATTGTATATTTTAGAACAATAATTTTGACAAGACACACACGGAATAACACTTGTCCCTATCACAAAGATTCCATCCTTATTGTCTTATTTCTATTTCCATGTTGGTTCTTTTATTTATTAATAGGAAAAAACAGAAGGAAAAGAAAACAAAATGTTTCTTTTGCCTAAATCATTTTGCAGGACATATTTATATGAGCTTTAACCGAAAATATGCAAAAGTATAAGTTGGAAGGGCACAAAATATTTATAAAAAAAAAATGGAGAGCGTTTAATTTGCTTAAAGAGTGTTTTTTTTTTTTTTTTGAAAAATCTTAAAAGTGTTTCGAAGGAAGTTTTCTTCATTTTCTTTGATTTATTTAGTTACTTTTTTTTTGTTCATGCACCTATTAATATCTGAGACCCCATTGGTATCCAACAAACTTCGAAACAAAGTGTCATTGAGACATGTATATATATATATAGCTATTGATTTTCTAGCGATTACTTTTTATATGCATAGGATTCGAACACTCACCTAGCTTGAATGATCCAAATCCCTTATTACTTGAACGAACAATTGTTGGTGAAAGAAGTATTTTTCGAATATATTTTTTGCAATGAATAACTAAAATGTGTGTGATATATATATTTATAACATATCACTTAAAGTAATTAAATTTTTTAGTAGTATTCTTTAGAAAATAGATATTTAGAGGAGTATTTGGTAGTGTTTTGGAGTTGGAAGATACTCTACAAAAGCAACCACATAAAGCCTTAACTTTGGAGGAGATTGAATTATATAAAATATATTAACTTAATTATTTTAGGGTATAAAATTTTAAATCTCAATATATATATATAATACAAAATAACTTAATATAAGTATGAGGGGATGGTTTGCCTCCAGCAACACCTAGAATGATTGAAGCCCTAAACCCTAATGTAATTTGCATCGTAATGGTATTAGCTAGGGGAGACAAAAGTTACTTAAGATATCCCTAGTGCCTTAGAACTCGATTGGATTGACATTTTAAAGAGGAAATGCACTTAATTTTTGAAAAAAAAAAGTAATTTAATGAAAAAAAAATTGTGCTTAGATGGATTTTTTCCAAAAAAAAAAGCTCAAAAGTGAATTTTTTAGAAGCTATTCAGAGCAGTTTCAAATAAAAACACATTTTTAACAAATTTTAATTGCTACATCCATACACATAAAAAAAAATTCTAATATAAAAAGCACGGCTTGAGAAGCATTTTTGCTCTAAGCCCGTCTAAAGGAACCTAAAAACCACGGTTCGATAAGCACTTTTCTTTCTTTTTTTTTAATCGCATTGAAACGGGTCCTTAGTTAAGTTCAAAAAAGAGGTAAATCACATCTACAATCTAAGGTTTAATAATAAAAAAAAAAATTATAAGGAAACAAATTTTATGGAATTTTCTTTTGCAATTTAACGAAATCTTATAAGGGAGCGTAGCTGCAATGTATTCATATGTTACACTTTTTTTTTTTTTTATTTATATATTTTATACCTGATATGATAGAATAAAATGAATTGTGGGATATTTACCGTATGAAATTTTTTTTAGGCAAATCAGCAATGTTTATTTAGGAAAGTTTCTCTTTTTTATGGGAGTAGAAAAATTAAAATCAACCACGTATTGATCTGCCACTGGGCTTGAAGGCGACTGATGGGGGTTCGAATTTGGTACCAATAAGGTCCTGAGTTCGAATCTTCTTGTCTTCTTCTCCTTTCCCCTTGGGTGAGTGTGTGTAGGGGTGTCTTTCTGGTTGACATCTATAGAGTGTCCCGAGTTGATTGTATCAAAAAAAAAAGCTACGTATTGATCTATACTACTCCAATGCCTTGAAGCCTCACTAACCCTCTGTTTGGTTCTTAGATTTTGGCAAGGAAAATAGAAATTTTCTTACTTCAAGTGATAATACTCGTTTTTTTTTTTTTTTAGGGAAAAATGATAGTACTCTTCGCTTTTATTTTTGATCATTTTTATTTTTCTTTACCAAAATTTTTGTTCCAAATATAGGATTAATATTGACCCAAATTTGATGGAAAATTTTGGGCAGAGATCAATTTGTTCATTGTATTTTTTTTCTTTTTCACATTATTTTTTTTTCTATTTCCAATTTAGTTATCTTCATCTTGTTTTATTTTTTTTTTCTTGTGAATGCGGTCTCGTTCTAGTTTAGTATTGGTTTGCTTCCACTGTATAATAATTTAATTAATTTTAATAGTTTGTCTTGCTAATTAGATTTGATTGTAATGATTCATCCTTTATTTTGAAATATTGATGTATAATTGATTGTAATAAATCTCTTTTTTCAAAATGAAAAATATCATTTGTTATTTTGTTCAGAACAAAAAAGATATTTTTCTGCCCAGAATTTCTTCAAAATTGTCTCATATTTTTGCATTAAATTTGGCTCAACTTTTACAGGAATACAGCCAGGATATCAGGCACAATTAAATTGAGATTACGTGGCAAAAAAAAGAAAAGGACCCGCATGGATCGGGATATTTGAACCCGACGTGAATCGAACACGCAACCTTCTGATCTGGAGTCAGACGCGCTACCATTGCGCCACGGATCCGCGGATGTTGTGAAAGTCAGACATATAAATATATTAAATGAACATTTCTTACATTTTGTGCATGAAAATATATACTATTTAATTATGTTCAATAACTTATTAACTTGATAACAAGCTAGCGAAACTAATAATTTAAAATCAAATGACATTTGATGATTAAAAATAAATAAAATATCGAATAAAGAGAACAATACAAAACATGACCATACCAAAACATAAAAGATAATGGATCTCTTTGAATAGAGTTTAAAAAAAAAAAGTGCTTGTTGAATTCTACTATTTATATAGGATTTTTTTTTTCTTTTTTTTAAAGCCTGGTAATTTTTTGCATTTGGATGCAATAACTAAGAGTTTTTTAAAATATGTATTTCTTTGAAACTATTTGGATAGCTTCTAGAAAACAAATCAATTTTAGACCTTTTTTCTAGATTCTATGTGTTTAAAAAAAAAGTCCAACCAAATATTTTTTTTCGTTGAAGTGATTTTTTTATTTTTCAAAAAATAATTACTTTTTTCTAAAAAAAAGTATTTTTCGAGATGTGCTTTTTATGATAGAGCTTTTTTTGGAAAAACTCATCTAACACAATTTTTTTTATATTTTAAAGTGCTTTTTAAAAAAAAAAAGTATTTATCCTCTAAAAAAGGTTATTCAAACGGGCTCAATATCTATCCAAACGTGTTTAATTACTCTAGAAGATTTGAGGCTTTGTTAATAGTATAAATAGAACATATGCTATTGCGGATATTCAATGTTTTAAATTTGTCCTCGTAATTTAATGGGAAATTAAACAGGAGCAAAAATAGAATGCATACAGGTCGTGTTTGATTTGCACTATTTTGGTGTCATTATATCAATGTTTGAATCACACTCATAAATATGTTAGGTAAAATTATAATTTTTGCAAATAATTTTTTTACAAGTAAAATGACGGAAATACCCCTATCAAGATCACATGCCGTGCACGTGATACTGTTTCGGTGACTTTTTTGGCCTAAATTCGCTTCTAGGTGGTAAAGTCAAAAAATCCTGTAGTTTGAATGGCAACCGGAGACAAAAAAAAGTTTAGGTGGCAAAGTGCAAAAAATGTCATAGTTCTAATTGCAAAAAATTATTACCCCAAATATATATATATATACTTGATATAATAGAATAAAATGGATTATGGGATAGTTACTCTACGAAAATTGTGATAAAAAAATTGTTGCTACAATTGTGGGTGATTTGCACATTGCACTCTGAAAATATGCAAATGAAACATATTATATTTTTAAATAAAAAAAATAGTAAAATACACCCTAAAATTAGTATAAATTTGGTAAATTGCACCTTCATATATTTTTAGGCCAAAATATTATTCAAACGAAGGGTGAAATTGTCGAAACACAAGAAAAAATTTACCTCTCCTTATTGCTACAAGGTGCAAAGTGTCGCATTAATCTATTCTCATGATGTGAAGGGAAAATTGATCCATAAGTAATTGTTAAAGATTTATCCGTTTTTTTTTTTTTCAAATGCTAGATATAACTATGAGGTTGTTTGGCTAAATTTATTTTTAAAAGCTCTTCAGCTTATAGGACTTATAAGATGTTCTTTTTGAATAAAGGTGGTCAACTACAATTAATGAAATACATCAATACTATCAGATGGAAAACAGAAAGCACATTATGGCTTATAATATGATTTTGAAACTTATAACTTTTACATCTTATTTTAAAAATAAGTTATCAAAGTGTTTGAATAAAATAAGATTCTGTAATTTAAAAAATATTTTTGAAACTCATAAGGTGTAGCTTAGTTGGACAAAAAAAAAAGAGCATATAAGTTATTTTAAGTGTTATGATGACAAAAAGTAATAAAATAAAATTAATTTCATATAAATAAATATTTTTGAAAATAGTAGAAATGTAAATTGAAAAAAAAATGATATTTATGTCATTCTTTTTAGAATTTGGCAGCTTATAAATTGCTTTAAACATAAATTGAGGGGAACTTACTTTTTTTTTTGTCTGTTGTATTTTATAAGATTCTAACAACTTATGTTTGAATTTTAATTTAAAAGTTTTATTTTAATTTTTTTTGTTCAAATGGTGAGGTGGACATGATGGAATTTGAGTTACGCACGGGTTTGAATACTATTGCTATCAAGTATCAATTGTTACAATTTTTGAGTTGGAGTTGCTGTGAATTGATGATTTTGCCCTTACTCTGCGTTTGGCAGAGGAAAGAAAATGAGAGGAAAGAAAATGAAAGGAAAGAAAATGAGTGGATTTTAATTTTCCACATATATGTTTGGTTGAAAGGAAAATAGATGAAAGGAAAATAAAAATCTATTTATTTTCCTTGTTTGTTTGAATGGAAAAATGGAAGGAAAGAAAATAATTTATGTACTAAATGATAATTATACCCTTATATTATTATAAATTATAATTATGTTATGAATTCATGTATTAAAATAGATTATTAAATTTGTCTAAAAAAATAAATTAATAAAATTAAACTAAATAAGTACAATGTAAATAAAATATATAAATTAATATAATGAAATATTTGTTTACATTGTGTTAAATGACAACTACAATCTTATATAATTATAAATATAATTATGTCGTAGATAATTTAATAAAAATAAAATAAATAAATATATGAAATATATTTTTAATGTATTATACAAATGAACACGTCGTGTTTGCTATTTAAAAAAATGCAAAGATTCATATTGGTAGAAAATGCAATATTATTTAAACACCTAGTTATACATATGGGCAATTTCAGAAATCTTGTTTTATAGATATCTTTGCATTATTTTCCTTTCCTCTTCCATCCGATTTTGGGTGAAAAAAAAATTAGTGAGCCCCATACTTAGTTTTCCATCCTTAATTTCTTTCCTTCTCTTTTCCCCTCACAACCAAATAGCGGAAAATACACATTTTCCTTTCAATTTCCTTCCATCCCCTCCCCTTCCTCCCATTTTCCACCCTACCAAACGAAACCTTAATGTAGTCGCGTGTCAGTTAAGTGATCGGATCCGAACAGAATATTCCACCAAAAAATATAAATTTAGATGGCAATTTACAAAAATTATGTGCTTTAAGTGTCATTTTGTTAAAGAAAAAAATTGTGCGACAAAATGTTAGAGCACGCATACTTTGGATGACTATTTTTTTCCCCAACAATAAAATCATCCATGTTTATTTAGGAAACTCTCTTTTTTATGGGAGTAGAAACTATACAATCAATTTTGGGCGGAGACCAATATGTAGATTGTATTTTTTTTTAGCACATTATCATGATCATGTTCATCATCATCATTGTCGTCATTATCATTATTATTATTATAGTTAAATTTATAAAATTCCCTGTGTTAAGTTTGATTACCATAAAACCTCTTGTGCTAAAAAAATCAATCCTAAACCTCTCATGTTTTTAAAATTGCCTCACCACTCATTGAGTTCATGTTCTGATAATTTTAGTGCAATTTATCAATTTTATCCCTAGTAAAAATTTAAAAAATAAGACAAATAAAGCCGGAGTATCAGGCATGATTAAATTTGAACCTTTAATTGCGATTACGTGGGAAAACAAAAAAGGTTAGAACCCGCATGGACCGGGGGTTTTAAGCCCAACATGAATTAAACACACAACCTTTTGATCTGGAGTCGGACACACCAGTATTGCACCGCGGATCCTCTACTCCTTGTTAAAAGTTGAGACGTATTACAGCATAGCTCCAAACGAGATTTTCTATACAGCATTTTATCAAGTCTATTTTTTTTTTCAGTAACAGAAATATTAATGGAATATATAATTCTGTTTGAACTGTGAAGTATTGATGGAAGAAGCTTTCAGAATTTTCAACGGTTAGTATTGTAGTGAAAAAAGGATTTTATTACTTTAAATACAGAAATATTTGGCTGATACAAAATCAACAATGCATATATATATTTATTAGGTTATCGGTAGGGAATTAATGAACGTAAAGTCCCCATCAGTTGCCGCCCTTTTGGACTTTGCCAACACCATTATCCAGTTGCAGTAGTGTTCCTTAGGTTTTGTGTATGAATGGATATATATAATTTAATTATGTTCATGATGATAATTGAAAATAATAATTTAAAATCAAATGAAATTATATGATTAAAAATAAATAGAAAATTGACTAAATCAAGTTGATTTTTTTGAAAATCCAAAATCAATTAAATGGTGACAAGTGTTGCATTTCATCACGTGAACCAATCAAATCATGATTTACAAATAATATTTTTTCTCTTTAAAAACATTTATATTGAAGAGATAAATTTCAAAGAAATTAGTAGCCATCTGAAGACCTTACATAAACGCCTATAAAAGGGGATCATTCGAGGCTCAAAAAAGTATCAAAAAGTCTTCAAAAGCCAGAGAAGTCAAGAAAATTTCGAAGTTCTCTCAAGTAAAGCTCAAAAAGATTCATGAAGATCTAGGTGAAAGTCTAGGTATTTTTCACGAAAGTCATCAAATTAAGGCATTTTACCGCGTTCAAAGTGTTCGCCCAGTGTTTTGGTATTTTTCCCAAATCAAATCCACCGTGATTAAGGCGATGTTCAAGGCTTTCTTCTCGAAAATCATCAAAATCAGGCATTCAATGTGCAATTAAGATGCTAAATCGGTAAGTCGGCATTTTTCCCTAAGTCAAGTCTACGGTGTTCATTGAAATTTTTAGCGTTTGATTTGTAATTAAGCTACAAAGTCTATAAATTGCGTTATTAGAGGGCAAAATCAAATTAGGAGAGAAAAAAAAATTAGGGGATTAGTCTTTTAGAAACTATTTCCCACTAAATTATATTCTTTTTCTTTAAATTTGAAATATTTGTTATTTATTTTTCCTGTTTTGTAATTTGTATATACATACTCGAAATTTTTGTGCGTACATATATGTTGTGATCTTTCATATATTATAGGAGTATTTTAATATTTAATGTTATATACAATCAAATATAATTATCGAGTATTATGACGTCATATCGATTGAAGTGATACAATCAATATCAATAAAACTATCGATTCCCTGTCCGGTTCGATTTTGAAAATATTGATCGAGTTCGTTGCCAAAATGTTAAACCATCATCCCTCAGAATTTGTTGTTGATTCATGAATATACAATCCACTTGAGTACTCGAATAGGATTCTTTATTGAAAAATAATATTTTATTTTTTATTTCATAATTCACATATCATATGTGTAACATTAATTTTTTAATTACGTACTTAATATGTATTCATGTATTAAAATATAAGATGAATTATAATTTAAAATAAAAATATCTTGTGTCCTTGAGTAGTACTATTCGGGGGCGTGTTTTCAGCCGGTAGATGTTCATACGACACGTTTGTGTTTCATTTTGTATTTGTATTCTTCCTCCGAAGTCCTAAATCCTATCTCAATCAATCAATCAATATATACGAACTTAAAATATGGAAAATAACTAAATATGATAAGTTGATCCATATCTAGTCAACTATGAACTATCCCATAACTCTAACAGGAACACTGTTTAAATCGATCTCAAGTCCCAGCTCGACATATTTGACCTTTCCATCCTCAATTATTTCACTCAAAAATTGACCTTTTTGTTATCACATCAACTGGACATATATGCTCTCTTTCTCGAACCAATGTCCAAATAAACAAGTACAAGAGAATCCCTATAAACCCCAACTTGTCCACGACAATCATAGTACATTGAGAGACTGAGGAGAAACACACACACACACAAACAAACACACACGCTGAAATGGGATCATCTTGGTTTTGGCTTACAACAATCATAACCCTCTTAGCAATCTCTTTGCTTCAGAGGTTTACAAGGAAGAACAAGAATAAAAAATTACCTCCAAGTCCAAAAGGGCTCCCTGTTTTAGGCCACCTCCACATGCTCGGCAAAAATCTCCACCAAGATCTGCACAACATAGCCAAACAACACGGCCCCATTATGCACATGCGATTCGGGCTCGTCCCGGTCATCATCGTATCATCCCCCAGAGGAGCCGAGCTTTTCCTCAAAACACACGACCTCGTTTTCGCCAGCAGACCCCCTCATCAGGCTGCAAAGTACCTGTCTTGGGATCAAAGGAACCTCTCCTTCGGATCATACGGCCCGTTTTGGCGCAACATGCGCAAGTTGTGCACCTTGGAGCTGCTCAGCACCCTCAAGATCACTTCTTTCCAGCCAATGAGGAGGGAAGAGTTAGGCCTTTTCATCGAGTCCCTCAAACGAGCTGCGCGCCAGAGTGTTGAGGTCGACCTGAGCGCCAAGATTTCGTCCCTGACGGTCGAAATGAGCTGCCGGATGGTGTTTGGCAAGAAGTATGAGGATAAGGATATAGATGAGAGGGGGTTCAAGAGTGTGATACGAGAAGGGATCAGATATGCGGCTGTGCCCAACTTGGGGGATTATTTTCCTTTCCTCGGAGTACTGGATATCCAGGGGCTGACGAGGAAAATGAAGGCGCTTGCGAAAGTTTTTGATGATTTCTTTGAGAAAGTTATTGATGATCATGTTAGAGCAGGGGATAGATGTGGGCAGACCAAAGATATTGTTGATACCTTGATGGCCATCATGCAATCTGGAGAGAGAGAGTTTCAGTTCGATCGCCGCCACGTCAAGGCTGTTATGTTGGTAATGCATCACATTGTTTGTCTAACATTTACAAAAAATGATAGACGTGTATCTTCTATTCCTATTGGTGTTTCATTTTCTATATTGCATCACACATGCATTTCACGCAGGTGGCCTTTAATTCATGACTTTTGGGGTTGATGGCCATGCTCATTAACTGTAGGAAAGCACTCTTTCACTAAAAGAACAATCCATCACAAATTAATGAAATCGGCCAGAAAACATAGGTCACTAAGTAAATATCTTGTCATTGATTGTTGCTTTGGTTCTGTTTTTATAGAATTTGGTCCTATATATCTGTGATGGAGTTTGTCTGTCACAACTTTTCCATTGGTAAACGGGTTGATTTAATAACCTGTGCAGGACATGCTAGGAGCTTCAGTGGACACTGCAGCGTCAACAGTTGAGTGGGTGCTCTCAGAGCTCTTCAAGAATCCAAAAACAATGAAAAAAGTCAAAAATGAGTTGGAACAAGTTGTGGGATTACAGAGAATGGTGGAGGAGTCCGACTTGGACCAACTCAAATATCTAGACATGGTCATAAAAGAAACCTTCAGGCTCCACCCTGTGGCTCCACTATTGCTCCCTCACTACGCCATGGAAGATTGCGAAGTCGACGGCTACGACATACCCAAAGAATCACGAGTAATTGTCAATACATACACAATCGGACGCGATCCAAATGTATGGACCAATCCGGAAAAGTTCATTCCAGAGAGATTCATCGGGAGCGATATTGATGTCCGAGGACAGCATTTCGAGCTCCTCCCATTTGGCTCCGGGAGGAGGGGTTGCCCCGGGATGCAACTTGGCCTCACTCAAGTTCGACTCATCGTGTCGCAATTAGTTCATTGCTTTGATTGGCAGCTGCCGAACGGTATGTCGCCGAAGGATTTGGATATGAGTGAGGAGTTTGGCCTTGTTGTTGCTAGGGCTAATCATTTGGTTGCTGTTCCTACTTTCCGATTGCAAAATTTAGTTAATTGAATCTTGGAGAGTTTTACGATTCTGTCTTAATTATTATGAATACATACACTTGATGTACATCTGTTAAATGTAATAAATGATGAAACAGAGATTGTAATAGAAGATCCGAATTGCCTGAGATTTTAACCATAAAAGCAAATGAGTCCTAAACTGTTTGCAGTAAATCAGCAAGATTTGCTGAGATATCCTAAACCAGATGGTAACAAAACAATGAAAAATAATGAATACTACAGTAAGGCCTTATTCAGCCACACGAATATATATATGTACTGATCAATGGCGCAAGAGCTTGAGAGCCTTAGCTAGAGTGCCTTTAAACCGGCGAACATCGATAGTTACATTCTGATTATCCAAGTAAACTGTTCGAATTTGATTCCATCCGTTGTGAAAAGACATCGGATCTTTCAAAACCGGGTGATCAATTGGATACTGTTGACTCAAAGAACTCTCTTTCGTTTTTATCTTGTACTCCAAGTACCTTACGTTCATAGCAGGAGCAGGGTTCCCAAAATCAAGCCTAGCAAATCCATCAATGCCTCCCAATGGAACCACTTGAATTAGCACCGCATTATCCGGTAAGAAAACCATGTTTGTTAGCCCGGCTCCGTGGATTCCCATCAGTACATCGCACGAATTCACTAGTTGTGCGAATTTCGTCAAGTTAGTCGACACCTGTGCCTCTGCTGAGACAACCTCGTACCCCATTTTCCTCGCCACACGGGAGACTTCATCCTCGTTTGTCAGGATTCGTGTTCTTTTTCTTGACATGATCATGAGACGAGGCCTAGTTGTCCTTGCTTGATACTTGATGACCTTTGTTCTTTCGAGGGAGTAGGCCTGTCTGAGGAATCCCCTGAACTGGTCCATGGAGATCCCAGACGATGGACTAATCACGAGCTCTCTGTGGAACTGCAGGCCCGCGATAATTTTGTTGTAGCAGAGCACTTGTTTCTCTCGGTCAATGTCCACTAAGTCATGTTTGGTTAGCCTGTCAAATAATCCGCGAAATTTAGCCGGCCACCAACGCTTGTAATCACTTACAAGAAAATGCACTTCCCTGTTGAAATGAAGGGAAGACGTGTATAATGGTATAATCAAATCAGCAAAGTCATGGAAATGGTTCCCAGTATATCCTCCTATAGAGAAGATGATTGCTGGATCGGTACCGTGATCTTTAGTGCAATCCGGTACGCGATGATCATCTTCTGCTACTATAGTTACATTCCAATATTTCACGAACGAAATGCCTTTCCTCGGATAAGGCTGTATGATCCATGAATTATTGCGCGACTCTGAGATAGTCGAACGCGGTTTTACAAGATATACGGTGTATGAGTTCGTGTCGACCCTCACATCGCCTTCAATTTTGCAATAATCTGCATTTGCCTCCAAAACTCTGCACAATGGCACCTTCTTTGAGTTGTTGAGTTGAAGCATGTTTTGAGCAGCATTTTGCAGATTTTCAGCACTTTCAACCAGGGCTAATACACAGCAAGAATTTCTCAAATTATTGCTTGTACAAATTTATTGTACCTTTTGTTCAAAAAGATGGAAATTATGAAGTTTGTTAACAATTTAGTTACCTTTAGGCTTGGATTTGTCATCCATTATAAGCATGTTTTGATCAACGGCATTGATCGACAACCGCAAATCGACAGCATCACCAGCTGAGAACAAATAAACCAAGATTTTTGAAATTATAACTTCTGTTAGTTTATCAAAAAATGCCATTTTTTTTTTAAAAGACTGATGAACACTAAAATACCTGTTGGCTTGGAGTTGTTATCCATTATGAGCATGTTTTGATCAACAGCATTGATAGACAACTGCAGATTCACAGCATCACCAACTGAACCCACAAAAAAAAAAAAAAAGTTAAATTTCAAAATCATTAGCAATATTTTCATGACAACATTATCATTTTAACTGTAAACTAAGATCACTTACTCACTGATAAGGGATGCAAGCGAGGCTTGAAAGTCAAGCAAATGCTCAACGCTACAACGAAACACAAAACGAGCGCGAAAAATCTAAATTTTTTGCGCTCGTTGCGACTAAAGCTCTTGGCGAGTATGGGATCGTACATCTTTACTTGCAAATAAAGCACTTTAACACACTTCTCAAAAGTGCTTAATTAAAAGTGCCTCGGCCACTTTGCTTAAAACTAACTAAACTTTCTCAAAGTCAAGAGGAAGAAAAACATGCAAGGTATAATATGCAGCTGCTGAACCATACACGCTTTTTCAAGTCCACAATTACTTATTCTTATATTGATCTATAATTATTGAGTGAGAATTGAGGAAATCATGATACTATTTTGTTTAACTTAACGTGGCAGTGGTTGTTAAATGATAATTATAATGCTTTGAAAGGATGATTTCAACTAAAACCATTAAAAGATTAGTTAGTGAAATTATTTCAGAGATCTTGTTAAAGTCACAAAGTCTATATGTGCATGATGGGTATAAAATTGGTGGCTGGTGAGAGAATATGATAATAAGAGACTAAGATGAGCAAGTAAGAGAGACTTCGAACGTACCAACGGTTGTTGGCGCAAATGTCACTTAAATAAAATCTTACTTTCGAATTTTGTATATTATACATAGAAAAAAAATAATAGTTGAGAAAATAATTGTCTATATGGTTCCACGAGGCTCGCCTTGAATTTAGTCGGCCCCATGGATGTCATGTACCAAAAGTCCATCGATCATAAAATAAAATAAAATAAAATAAAATAAAAGAGAAAATCAAGAATGGAAAATTGGTTCGCCTACATGGCCCTTTCTTTAGGGTATCCCATATTATTTTATTTCCAAACAAATTCAAATTTATATAAAATAAAATTACTTGCTGTCGGTCGACAAGTGATATTTGAACTAAGTAAGTAGTAGGCAATGAGCTGCACTCTAATGCAGAATTAAGACTTTTTTTTTTTTTTTTTTGAATATGTTAAGACTATGAATAAGCTATCGTTTAGATTTAAAAATTCAATTGAGTGCAATAATTTATAGGAATGATTCAAATCGATGAATAAAAATTCGCTCAAACAGGTTTTTCAAGGTTCATTATTTTAGTTTAATTAGTGCTATTATGTATTTTGTGCTCTCTAACTTGAACCCTTGTACAATTAGATACTCCTACATTAAGGGTTGCATGTTTGTATATATATATATATATATATGTATATACAATTGATCCATGCGTTTCATTTATTTGTTTTCAAATGATCTTGAGGTCCGGTGCCAATTAGAGAGATCATGCCGGCAACAGCCGCATGGTGGCAAGTGGGTGGTTGATGATTTTGGTCATTTTGAAGATACAAAGGGTTAATCTATGCTAGCATATTGGGCATAATCGATACGTGTGTAAAATAAAAGTGAAATATAATATAATTAAATAGTTAATTTTTTTAATAAGATAAAATTATTTTTTTACTAAATTTTTTATGCAAATATGCATTTTTCTTAACTATTATTATTTATACTATTTTTAAAATTATTTATTAAAGTTATGAAGATTTGAAAAATCAATTTTAAACACAATTATTTATTGATTAATAAATAAATAAATAAATATATAAAATAGAACAATTTTTTTTTAAAAGGGATGTGAGAAAGGAAATGAAAGAGAAGTGAAAAAATGGGGTAAAAAACGTTGTTGGTTGAAGAGAAAAGAAATAATAGATTAGAAAAAAAAAATAGTTAAAAGGTATTTAATGAATATCATATCACACATACAAAAAAAAAAAAAAAAGTCAGCACCTCTCACATTTAATATATAGTATAGATATTGAATTTTGGCAGAGCTAGATGTAATTTATCTTTTCATTTTACGGCTCATTTGGATTAGCTTAAAATAAAGTGCTTCTTTAATTCTTTAATAGTAAAGCTTTTTTTAAAAAAAGCTAAACAATTTTGCTTTTGAATTGAGTAGTTAAAAGTATTTTAAAATATATTTTTTATTTGAAACTATTTTAAATAATTTTTTTAAAAAAAGTCAAATTGTATTTTTTAATTTTTGCCTTTTAAAAAAAAATCTACCCAAATACAATTTTTTTTTTGCTCAAAAGTATTTTTTTTTTCAAAAATAGTATTTCTCCTCTAGAAAAAGCCCATTCAAACGGTATCCTAATAAAAAATATCTAAAGGCATTAATGTCTTTCAAGTTTCAACCATTTCCGCCAGTTTCATAATTTGGTTCACAGGCGTTCAAATTGGTTTGATAGTTTAAAGAGTTTGATAATTTAAATAAATGAGCGATCAGGCAACAATTTTTTGCGAGAGGATACAATACAATTCAAACTATTCCATCAGTAACTGAAATACAAAATAACTGTTATGTCTCATAATCAATTAACAATTCAAAGAACCATCAAATAATACAATACTATATGATAGAAGAACAAACTCCTATAAAGTAGAAGAAAAAATTGAAGTATATGAAAATCGAACTCATAACTTTTTTAATAATGAAGCATCTTTCTCCCACTAGACCAAGAAATCCTCCACCACAATAATCATGACAAACCTCAGTGTAGTTGGCCGTAGTTTACCCATTGTTACAAGTATATATTTAGAAGAAAAATCTCTTATCCTAACTAAGGGAAGACAATATCATTGTGTGAAAAGGAAAATTGTTAAGTCTTTACCCACTCTAACGACTTAAAGTATTGGAGATGGGGTAGTGTGTGAGTGTGAGTTAGAAGCCATCAGGGGGTTGGTTGAGAATAAAAGCGACATCTAAACAAATATTTGTCCCTTAGCCCCTGAAAATGTTTCGTGTGCATAATTAAAGTTGCATCTTCGGATACAGACAAGAATCTCAGTTTCACTAGTTAAGTGCTATAACCACTTAATTTATAGACCAAAGTTTTGATGACATACATTTTACATGTTGCATTATTAATTTGCTCTACTGACATCCACAGTACTAAAATCCTTAAGCAAACTATTTTTCCACAAAAGCAAAAAAAAAAAAAAAAAAGGCAAATATCATAAAACACTTCCCAAAATTTCATTTACGTGTTAAGTATTCCATAAATACCTGTACTTTGACTTATAATGACTTGGATAATCCTTATCTCGTGAACTAGATTTTAGAATATGGAGTATAATTATACAGATCAAATGTATAATTAATATTACGCAGTAGAAATAATTAAGAGGAGAAAGGAGATCTGATTATAAATATCTGTAATTTAAATAAATGGATAGAATATGGAGTGAAGTAGTTTGATCCGTTAAAAATTCGTATTCAAACTTGAATGCTATTTTTAGTAGATACTAACCTTGTGTATATAATGTTAGTAAAGAAATTTAAATAGAGTGCAATACGTACACCATTACATTTAATAATATGCACTTTTTTTTTTAGTTTTTCAACGTATTTTTTCAAACAAAATAATGTATAGTTTTTATACATATTCTAAAATAATTTTCTACTTAATTAAATTTTACTTTTACATAAGAAATAATTCTTTTTAGTGGTTACTTAACTTTAAAGTTTCAAGTTTTTAACACTTTAACAATTTATTTTTAAGATAAGATGTAGGATTTTATAAGCTTCAAAAAAATCTTGAGCTTATAAGCTCTATAGAATCAGCTTAGCCAAACACCGTCTTAGTAATAATGAATGTAAATCTTATAAAATTTTGGTTGAATTCGAATATTAAGAAACTTATTAGATTCAAGTTCGAATTTTCTAAATTCGATCAAAATCCGACCGTTGACAGCGCTGCCGAATTCAATGTCTGTGCCAATGAGAGCCCACTAATTCGGGCTATCTCATGTGCCCTGTAGGTGTTAGTTGCTGACATTTTGTATTGTTAAAGCCCAAAAACTGAACAAGCCCATAATTATTAATCCATCCAAGAGGAATTTAAAACTTTAACGGGCCCATTCACTCTTTGAATTTGAGAAATTGGATTAAATTTGAGAAATTATATAGAATCCAAATTTATTTTTTTTTGGTCTGGACCATACTGATTTCGACTTCATTAGTCGACTAATCCGGATCGAATACTGCAAAGGCCCATTGTAGGGGCGAACCCTCCCAACCCAATTATAGAATCCAAATATGATTAGCTATTCGGATATCCAAATTCAACTTCAACTTCACTTCTTTTGGTGTTTTAAGTCATTTGGCATAATCATATTTTTATTCCATCACAAGAACGATTCATTTAAATGCTAATATGACACGTAAGATCTCTGGAAATACTTTTGTGTGTTGGGCATTATAGTCATTTAGCATGCTCAATTCAATTTTCTAATTTATGAACTTCCCAATAATATTTTATAGTTATTTGTATTTCTTTTAAGTATATTCTAGCAGCCGTTGTTAATTGATATAATTAGAGATATGGGGAATATATTAAAAAATTTTGTAAAGTTGAAGAAAAATACAACATTGAGTATACATACATAGGTTGTCGATGTAGTCGCTTTGAAGCACGGTGATGGACGCATCCTTGATTCTTGAACCTCTTCGGATATTGGGACCGGCACAACCACCCTCGATCCGTAATACAATCTGTTTCACTATCATCTTAGGAACAACCAACACAAATCTTTTGTTAACAACCAACACTTGTTAATAACAAGTCAGACTATGAAAGATCGCCTCATCTTCGCCCTTTGCCTGCAATAATTTGGAGAAAAACGGAAGAAGCTAAGCACAACTATAGCATCTGCCATCAAGAATGAAAATCAGCAATCAAGCTAACATGCCACGCTTGCCCGATATAATATGAACAGTAGCTGATAATCATTCGCCTCGGGACTAATTGCAGGCGTTGCAAAGGATATACCATAAAATTTTATCAAACTTCAAACTCCTCATCGCTTGTTGCCCCTTAAATGTTGATGATGACATCTCTATCTGCACCAAAATTACCTAAATAAATAACCAAGTTCAAACTCATAAGTAGCTTTAATTTCATTCATCACCACATTATCGTAGGGTCAATTACAGTGGTGTTTGGCTAATGGGCTTTTTTTTCAAAGATCTTTTATAAGCTTTAACATCGTACAAGATGTTTCTTTTGAGCTTGTAAGATGGTAAATTTCAATTTAAAGTAAGACCACTGAGAATTTTGTTAAGATCTCAAATGTGAAGTAGAAATTCTTTATTTTCAATTTTGAACAACTCATATGATCCGGACTTCTTAGTTTAGGAGCTTGCATTTTGAAACATCTTATAAAATGTTATATAAAGCTAATAAGCTCATACAAGTACCCTCCAAGCTAGCATTGCCTGATTGAAGTCCGTGTGAAACAAGATTTGTCCCGTCTTTTTAGAGGTATAAAAGAAAAGTATAGAAGCATTTTTCAGAAATTCACTCCCAAACATGGCCTTTTGTTACAATATTCTACCACTAAAAACATAATGGTAACCCTTGACTTCATCGAATCATAAAGACGGCACGTCAATGCATTTCATCTTTCTAAACACGCTGATTCCTAAGTCTCGCATAACGAAAACAGACACACAAAAATGTCTAAAACATAAATTCAACTAGCGAAACTGCACGACTTACCTGCAAGTGGAATTCATATAGAATGGGGCACATTTCTAGAACCGAAGCAAGCGAAAGTTGATCAGGTTTAAACAAGGAAAATCCCAAAAGCAACCGTCTTAACAATCCTAAACATGTTAAACCCAAAGGGTGTGAACATCTTCAGAAAACAAACAGTAAACAATAAGCCCACAACATAGTTGATATTAAAAGAAATAAAAAGCGAATAAATGGGAAAATTACCATAGGCTTTTCAAAACGATGTTATGAATTTGAAGTGGCGTGCAGTTCTATATAAGCAAACATTGCAGGTTCAAACAATTGGATAAAATGCAATCTATTGAAGCAAGATTTAAGGTTACCTTGTCAAGGATAAAAATTTTGGGAAGGTTGCTGTGGATTTTCAAAGTTGAAAGCAAAAAGCACCCGATTAGATGGAGATATACGAAGGAGGGAACTAGAGAAATAAGCCCACAACAAAAATTAGTCATTTCATGGTTGTTATTTGTGCGCATATACATGAGATTGAGCCTATTAACGCACAATCTTCCAAGAGAACGAACCATTCCTCAAGTGTATTCGGGAAAGATGTAATAAAACAACATGATAACCTGCAGGTTATGAGCCTAGAAACAGAATGTAGACTCAGAAATGTGTCCGCTCCGTTCATGAACCTTTCCTGAAGGCCACGGGTGCAATTAATCTTATTATAACAAAACACACACACACACACACATATAGACCCTATCCATAATTTTTTCCATAAGATCACCAGATTTGTGATATGAAAAATGATCCACCAGTTTAGAGGGGAACGTTTTAAGACAACAAAATTCCATGGGACGCACAAATGCATAAAAATTCCTCCATCGCTTGGATAAAATGCTTGTGCTAATAGAAACTCCTGTTGGGAGAAGTACAAGAATTTTAACTAAAATATCATCCAGCTATTGACTATGAAATCCTAACCCTCCTTTTTTTCGGCATTACGTTTGTCCTGATTTGAACCACAAGAAAAAATTGCTTGTTTGGTGCTCAAAAGAAAGTTTCAGAAACTACAAAATAATCCAGCTGACTTTCAATTTCACAATGAATAGACTTGCTGATCCCTCAACCCAACGAAGACCAATTATAGCTTTCAAGCTTGAAATTCTTTTTCTTACTATTGTCATAATTGCAATTCCTTACAGGGCCACGAAGGAGCAAACTACATGCTTAGAGCAAACCATTGCTCTTGAGAAGAGCAAACACGGATGAAGTTAGAATTCCACTCTTATGATAGAAAGAAGAGACAACACAAAAGCCATTCCAACTGCATACACAAGCAAGTCCACATTAAATCGCTTATCTTCCAATTATCTATACTACTGATAAAGGAGGTGGGGGCTTAAAGTAACTAAATTTTTGCTGTCAGTGCTCCAGTAAGTCTTCACCTACTGATTTATCAACAAAAGAGTTTCCATCTATTGTATTCTCTATCACCTCTCCTCCGACGTCGCCTTCTCTAGTAACATCATTTTTGCTATGAGATACAATTCTTATAGTCCAAAAACTCGAGATAATATCTATCCGCGAATTAAACGAGTTTTACTCAAAAAAGTCCCAGCTACACAGTTGCATATTAAAAATACTAATTTTCCAATTATTAACATTATTTTTAGCTAAAAAAGATACAATTTTTCACACTACAAAAATACTAAATTAGCTATAATTCAAAAATATAGGGAAAAAAAAAAATGGCCAATCCCCAACACAACAAGCAAGCAAGCGCACAAAATTACTAATTTTGCAATTATTAACTTAAATTTTTGCTTAAAGACTTGATTTTTACGCTCGAAAATACTCAATTAGCTATAATAAAAAAATATAGGGGGAAAAAAGGCCACCCGTCAACACAAGCAACAGCACACACTAGATCACTAATTTTCCAATTATTAATATCAATTTTTGCTTAAAGATTCGATTTTTATACTCCAAAATACTCACTTAACTATAATCCAAGAATAAAATGGGACGAAAGATCTCCCACCTACAGCCACAAGCAAGCGGACAGTCGGATTATTAACATTATTTTTTGCTGAAAGATACAATTTTTATTCTCAGATGCATTTTATTATAAATTTTTACACAAAAAAGTTCAGAAGTTTACAGATGCACAACTCTAAAACGGCCATTCAAGGGCATGTATGAAACTTAGACATAATCTAACACCAGAGAAGAAATGGTTTTTTTTCCCAACGTTCTTTATATGTTATGGAATGGAATCATGGATTGAAGGAAGGAAGAACGGTTAGCCTTTTTTGCCAAGCAAATTAACAATTGTTTGAATTTTGGAGAGAGAGTGCTGAATTTCACGAACCAAGTCGAAGTACGCGTGTGTGTATATTTTACTAACAATACTGTACATTCTACCTGCGTGTAAAATATAAAAAAAAATATTTTAATTTAACACTTAATTTCTTTTTAAGATAAGAATATAAATATATTATTATATTTCTTTTATAAGAATACTTTTTTAAGAATTAATTAAGATAATTTATTGAATTATAAAAATTTAAAAATAAAATAATTATATTAAATAAAATTACATGATAAAAAATAAACACGAAAAGAGAAATTAAAACAAATAATTGTAATTAGGGAAAGTGGTTCATGAGTTGGATTTTTAAGAAAACACGCCGGCCCACATGAACAGTAAAACCGAGGTTTGAGTTAATCTAGCTCATTTTAGAAAACTTTTAAAAAGATGGGTTATTTTAAAAATTTGAAAATTAGAAAGGTATAACATAAAATTTTCTTCAATATCTCACCCTATATTAGATTTTTTTCAAAAGAGTGCATTTCATTCAATTACATCAACAATTCATGTATTATAATTCACAAATCAAACTATCAACATACAAACTAAAACTATTTCAACATAATCAAAAAACGAAACTACTATCATAGTAGAACAATAAACTACTATTAAAATAAAAATAAAACTCACACATTCCTATGGAAAATCGACCCAGGACCTTATAATCCTAGGGCTTCAGCTTCACCATTGACAAATACAAGAATAGTATTACACAATAACCTATGTCATCCTCATCAAATAACTCTCCTTAACATTAAAATTTAGAACCAAATAAAATAAGAAGCATATGACCATAAATGTTTAGTACATGACCAATTTTATACAATTTTCTAGAGTTGTAAATGAATAATTGAAAATTCTATTTCCGTTTTTATGCGTATTCGTTTATAAGGTAAAATATCCGTATTCGTTTAAAGTGGATATTATTCGTATTCGATTATGGATACCCGATTATAAATGGATACGAATATAATAATTAGATATCCGATTCGTCTAATATCCGCTCCAAATACGTACATGTTTACATATTCGATTATTTGTAAGTTAGTTGTTCATTAACTATATCCAATAAATAATGTTTGGAAAAAATAACTTATGTGTATACTAAAATTTTTATGTGCTTTTAAATTAATTGATTTTTTGACATAATTTTGTAAAATTCATTTGTTGTTAATAGTTTAAAAAAATTATATTTTTAATAATCACATGCATCATATTTCATATATATAAGATATATAGAAATAAAAAATAAATAGTTCATATTATGTGAATGATAAATAATAAATTGTTGGTTCAAATAAAACAGATGGATTTTTTTAATGGATATCCTATCTTTATAACTGACAATTAAAAATATAAAAAGAATAAATAAATAAACTTTAGGTGTTATTAATTAAAAAAAAAATATGATGCCTATGTATATGTATGTATGTGTGTATATATATATAATTTTTTTTTGTAGACAAGTAGATTATATAACAAAAATATGACTAAATTGTATACACAAAGTCCAATATTCAATTAATTACAATTGATAATATACTTGAATATTCATAATCGGATTCGAATATTCAAAAATTTATAATTGAATTTAAATTTTAAAAATTATAACGGGATATGAATATATTCGATATCCGTTTGATATCTGATGGATACAAACACAAATATCGATTTTAGATATTCGTTAATATCCGTATATGTACTGACATTCAATAAAAATAACTAACTACGAATATAAAAACATCATATCTAATCTGTTTAACATCCATTTACATCTCCACAATTTTCGTGTAGATGCTTCGAAAGGTCCCTTTTCCCTTCATTTATATTCCTTAGTACTCTTTTCTATGTTTTGAGCACATGGTCCTCTCGTTAAGAGTCGTTTTATCCAAAAATGAAAACCATACAAGAAAAAGGAAAGGGAGGTTCGACTATAGACATTATTGTGGTTTTCTTTTTTTGTTGGGGTTAACATGCACACACAACTGCCACTACCTATGCTGTCAGGATTTGAATTCACGACAAAAACACACCACACCCCTGGAGTCAAAATATTTGCCCATCAAACCAAAGACCCGTGGACTAGACGCTCGGTCGTGTTGCCAATGGATAAAATGATACAGCATATGAATAAAATTTATACGATCACCGCACATAAAAGGGAAGAAATTGTCGACGTTTCATTTCATATCTGAGGTCTCATATGATAACACTGTACATTGTATATAGGCATCTTATTCATCAAAGAGATAAGATTCAGCCACCATGCTACCTAATACATACTCATACATTAACAACTCTAAAGAAAGAGCTAGGAAGATTAGCCTGCTAGACTCAAATGGACCTGGAGAAAATTCCTGTTGAAACATTCAAATGGCTTTGCTCAACTAATGAACAGTACAACGTCAAAAACTCTTGAGAGCCTCAGGTGTAGATTTATCATGGAACTCATGGTACACTGTTCCCGGCTAGGCATGAAAATTGCGTTTTCTCAGAAGTTTGGGAGAGATGGGCTGCCATTAACTGATAAGTTTTCAATACGCAATCTCCATTCTGATTCCGTGACATAAACGGTATTAATTAAACCGCACACACAGCAACTGAGGCATAGCAGAAACTCTCAAGGTTTTCTATTTCTATCGGCACATTACCTTAATATTTTAAGCAGTTCCGGTGATTAGCCTCTCTCTTTGATCTAATTTCTTGACCTTCATTATGCCGATCAAAACCTTCAAGCCAAAAAAGGCACAGGCCAAGTATGTGATTGTAGCCGGCAACTGGAGACAGAAATTAAGTGTTGTAAGCTGCAGGTATAGGTAATGACCTGATTGAGTGATGCAAATTAAAAAGATAAATTTGGAGACTAACTTGGATGGAGTGGAGGTATAAAATTGTCGCCAGGTTGATTAAGCTTCCAGCAGCAATCCCCTGTAAAGATGACGCCCGAAATGAATTTTTTTTTTTTTTTTGGGATAATACACATGCATGCACACCACCAACACTTGCACACAACCAGGATTTGAAACCCTGGCAATAACTCCCCATGCCTCTAAATCTACTTTTCTTATGCAAAGTGAAGAAACACAACCTATATTTATGCCAGGAAAGGAGAAACATAAACCTAATGTTGTGAAAGTAACTTATTTTTGCGCAAAACTTACAGCTCGCAATCGTGTTTTGAACAGCTGCGACACGTTGAAAAGCCCGTTCAGATTCCAAAGCACGGACACGTAGTTTCAAATCCCCTTGCTCCTATAAAAGAAGACAGATCCAAAGCCAAAATTTATATTATCACTTTTGTGTGTGGAGAATGAGGTAATTACTCAACACTTTTGTTTAATCCACAGGTAAAACCTACCAGTCGCTGGATAATTTCAGCAAGCTTTTCAACTCTATCAGCCTGCCTAAATAGATTGTAAAATGCATGAGATTGTCTATCCCATCTCTTCTTGAAGTCCTGGAAACATGAAAGGTTTAAAGTTTTAACAACACTTTCTATTTGGTTTCCGCTTAATTCATGTTGATAATTTATTTTAAGCTGAAAGGGCTTGATATATGTGCCTTTATGATAACTTCGACACCAGCTTCACGAAACCTTAACAATTCCAGAGCATAGCTGTCATTGTACATTAAATACATGTTAGTCGAAACAAAGATAATCTATGCCTTCTATTCCAATTTATAAAATGAGATCGAACAGAACTGGAGCTCCAGAAGTTTCAAAATGAACTTACGGTTTAGCAATCTCAGTGATATCAAATCGAGGATCAAGTCCCTTTCCAATACCATCTAACACTGTACACGTAAAGTCCACATAAGTATCTGCACTAACAAAAAAATATGGAAGTGATGTAATTTGAAGGACAATGAAATACCTGAAAAAGCTCTAACGACAAAAGTGAAGGTGGCAGGAAAGCGGAATGGCTGATCTGCTGCAATGGCCAACAAATCTTCACCTGTTACAAAATAAAAGCATCCATTAGCACTCATCAAAGTTGATATAGAAATGAAATGAAATTGTTAAAATAGAAAATCCAACAAATACAACAAAAAAGGAACAGAAATCAATATAAATGAAACTAAGCCCCAATAAAATGTTGATATGAATAATGAGCCACATCTGTATAATACGTATTTGGTCAACTGATTACTTCAAAGACAAGATATAGTAATAAGTTTCTAATAGAACCAACCTAATGTTTCACATTGTATATTATAGATCGAATAATAAAAAAGTCCCAAGTTAAGCAATGGTAACATGATGGCAGTTGTTAACAAATTATGCAACATGAGCGATTTACCAATTGCAGCAAGACGCCGTTTCTTTTTCTCGATCTTTTCCTCCTTGCTCAATGGCTTCTTGAATCCAAGTTCTGCTGTTGCCATTTCTCTCTCCCTTCTTTGTTCTGCAAGGCGCTCCTCGAAGCTGCAACATTTTCAATTCTTACATTTAAGTGCTTGCATTGAAAGGCATAGACCAACAGAAAGTAATTTCTTTATAAACATAATCTAAAGAAAGATAAGCATCATTCTCCTACGACATGAGGTTCTCCCTGGCAATATATGAATTTGGTAGCAGCCAATCAAGAGGATAAACTAGCTTTGCCCCAACAAAAGTATAAATTAAAGACCAAAGCAAACTCATAACCTGTTTCAAGTTTTAATGAAATAAAATGGATCTGGAAAGAAAACATTAACTTTCGTGACAGAAAGACCTGTTGAGGAAGAACTGTGCAGTTCGTCTGACAGCAGTCATATCTCCGGTAGGCACCAGAACACCCATTTGAACCATGGCTTGAAGAACCTGCATCGGATTTAAGCATTTTTGTGGGTAAAACATAAATTATTGACAGAGTAGTCAGCCACATCATGCTTGCAGTTAACTAAAACATCAAAAAGGAATTTGACACAAAAGAAAGCCAAATTCTGAGACAGTTACCTTTTCAGCATCTTTCTCATAAACTCCATAAAATACTTCGAGCAATCCTTCTCTGATGTTGGGACTTATTCTGCAGAAATTCAATGCCAAACATTATTTTGTAATACAGATCATCATGACTTATAAATTTAAGCTTGTAAACATATTCTTTTCCACATGAAAGCACAGAGAAAATGCACCTTCCCATCATTCCAAAGTCATAGAAGATCAATCTGCCACCATTGACATCATCCACAGCAATATTTCCAGGATGCTGCAAAAGGAATGAAAGTTGACATAATTAATCCAAAAGCAAACAGTTCTGACATGTAAATCATATGTTAGTTACAAATAAATCAATCATTAGAGCTACTTCCTCTGCCAAAATCTAATCTACTGATAAAAAGTAAAATTGGTATAGTTGTTTCAAGAGGTCTACATTTAAAGCTTTGAGGGTTACTCACAGGGTCAGCATGGAAAAAGCCATGAGACAAGATCTGCTCCAGGTAAGATTCTACAGCATATCGGCCCAACCTAATCAGAATTGACCAGCACCAAAATCATGTCTGTTCCAAAAATGTGATAAAGATTCAAATGTCAATTTTAGCCTGTATCTGATGATACCTCTTCCGATCAACACCCAATTGATCCAGAGCTTGTGTCCGGTTTATTTTGATTCCAGGAACATATTCCATTGTAAGAATCTGCAGAACATGGAAAAACCTACTCACTTAAGTAATATTACATAAAATATCTGGTACTTAAAAACTCGAACTTCAACAATTTGTAAGGTTTAGACCTGTGGGGTTGTGTACTCCCAATATATAGTTGGGACTTTCACATAATCCATTTTTTTGAAGTTACTTGCAAATTGCTCAGCATTAGCAGCTTCCTTGGTGTAGTCAATCTCCTGAAAAGTAGTGAAGGGCTTTAAATCATAGATACATTACATGCAAATTCTATTACATGTATGTTTCCACATACAGACATGAAGCCTGCCACCTAAATAGTAAACTACATCTAAAAGTCATTGTGTCAGGACATAACGCTAGACTGCAGGTCCACCGCCCAACCAGAAATGGAACAGAATTTCAACGTTGGGTGTTGAATTTTCTAAAAACATAAAGAACAGTTTTAAATTTCTAGGGAGGCTAAATTTATAAGTTTAACAGAAATATGTATGCTAGATAACTTTTAGGTGGGATGTGGTGGGTGGACCTGTCCTTACCAGCCCCCTCTAGGATCCGTCCCAGCCCCATTTGTTTCTTAGTTAAAAATACACCTAATCTAATGAATGACTTCTCCATGTGCCAATTATAAAAATCATAAAAATGAAAAACTAGATTGTATTCAATCACACCTCCCATGGAAGTATATATAGAATTAAAGGCAACGCATTACCTGATATAAGACACTCGCACATTCATCATAGATTGCCACCCAATCCCTTTTTGCACCATCGGATTTTGGGTCCAACTTCTGTAGATATTCAGCTATCACCTGAAGAAACCAAAAGAATCTCAAGCCAAAATATAGCAAAATATATGACTAAGTCAAATGTGGACACACCTTGTAAATGATAGAAATATGACAGAAATTTCTCATAACTACAATAAACATGTAAACAAAATCAGAGCAGATTCCCAATTCATCATTTTATTTCCAATAATCTTAATTATATAAGGAAAAGAACAACAAGCAAATAGAGTTAAATACAAGGAACTTTACTATTGTGACTGACCCTCAAATTTTTAAGATCAATGTCAAATAGATCCTTCAGTCCAGGTCTTTGTACTTTAACGACAACTTCTTGTCCGTTCAACTTAGCCCGATGGACCTGACCTACAAGGGGGAATTATTAGTTTGATAATCTTTTCATGTTAAGGGAATGATTGATGTACCACACTGCATCAATGGTGAATACAAAGTACCGAGACTCGCTGCAGCAATTGGCTCGTGGGCAAATCTATCAAATATACTATCTACAGGGGCTCCAAGTTCTTCCTCAACTATTGATACAGCTGTTTCTGATGGAAAAGGAGGAACTTGATCCTGCATGAAGTAGCAACATAAATATAATTGTTGTGAGCTTACTTTTATTACTATTACATGGAAATTCAAGCCGTTGTCTCACAATGGCAAAACTGCCTGAACTATGGTAAAAGGGTATTATTAACCAAGTCTAAATTAGGCAGAAGCTTGCACCTGTTGGGATAGGTCAAATTTCCGTTTGCCAGAATGCATCACTAGTTAAATTGTTTAAGGAGATATGGGATAGAAAGCCCAGAGTAGGTTGAAAGTAATGACATGTTACAGAGAGTTTTACCTGAAGCTCTGACAGTTGATCAACATATTCTTGAGGAAGAATGTCTGCTCTTGTGGAGAATTGCTGACCAATTTTAATGAATGTAGGGCCCAATCTCAAAATATTTTCCTTTAACCACTTAGCCAGAAACTTTCTCCTTTGTGATTTTTTTCCCTCAGTCATTCCACCTGCATACAGACATCTTTCAAGCCCCTTATAGAACAAACAAAAGAGAGAGAGAAACACAAACTTTGGCCCCTCAACAGCTAGTAGGTTTAGTGAGTTATTGGCAGTATCATAGAAGAAATAAGATAAGCCATAGCACAAATTCATATGATAGAAGCATCCTAATTTCAGCCAGTGACGCTGAAGGAATAGATTGTAGTAGTTCAACACTTAAGTTCGTGAAAGGTTGTCGTGGAAGCATATTGAGATTTAAGAATATTATCACCATTTGATATTCCATTCATTAAGAAAAAAATGTTACAACCATCAAAGGGGATTAAAATTCACTTTTAGTAAATACATATTATGTTGATAACAGAATAAGTCAACAAAGTGCTAATACATAAAAATGTCCCCACTTGACACATTTTCCAAACACTATGTTTGGTACAAGGAAAAGAAAAGTAAGAAACTTTCAAAATTCTCAACTTGTTTGGTTGTTAAGAAAAAGGTGAGGAAAATGATTTCTCCAAATTAAAAAAACATGCTGAGGATTGTTTAATATAATTAAATCAAGTGATAAAGATAACGAAAACGAGGAAGCAAGCTGTTAATATGATGTTGTAGGCATGGGAGAAAGTAATGAGTGTCTTCTTTATTCTCTCCATTTCTTCACCCTTTTGTGAGGAAAAGTGATTTTACTCCACAACACCATATTTTTCCTCCCAATTTTCGTTTCTTTTCTTTTCTTATGTTTATCTACCTCATATAATTTTCTTTACTGTCAGCTAACTTCCTTATTAGTTTCTTAGGCTTGCACATATAACAAATTACTCCATGAACGTGCATTCAAGTTTAGGATTGCTGAAGTAGCTAACCTCTATATGAGAACTTCTGATTGCTTAACCAAGCCTTGAATATAAAGCTAAGAACGAATCCCCATATTTCCAATGTCCTTTGAATTGTCGAATATGTTTTAAATCTGCTCCATCGGCCACCAGCGGCAACAGATACCTGTTAAAAACATACATAAATTTGCAAAATATAAATTTGGCCATCAGAGTTGTGTCATCTTTCACAATTTTTCATAACATCAAGCTTGGTTTTTAGGTAACATGATCAAACACAATAATTACTAAGCCAATTTAGATGAACTCAAAATTTTCTAGAAGAACTTCGCATTAGATAGGTATCCAGTAAAAGCATGATTCGCCGGAACTCCACGATAACGGCCGGAATGGAACCGGAACACCGGCCTCTGTTGAGCTATTCCGGTTTTTGTCGTGGCGGAGGTGTCGCGGCATTATAACACCCGTTCCACCATGCTTTTGTGTCATCACGGCAACGGAACGGCTGGAACGGAACGTTGTGATGCTCAGAATGATCAGAAAATTGGTAAACAAGACATGGTCGAACTTGATTGTTGAATGGAAAGGAACAAAAGAAAAAGTTTAGCACTTGACTAACCATGGAAAAAACAAAAGAAAAGGGACTTTGAGATTCTTTGCTAAAGATAGAGGTACACTTATTGTGGCTTGCGAATTTAAAACATGTTCCGCGATGTTGCAACAGAACTGAAACGGTAGCCTCCGTTCTGTTCCCCACGACCGTTACGACAAACCATGAGTATAAGAACCACTTTTAGCTACATTAAACTACACAATTGTAACAAAAATTCTCAACATGTTTTGCTCTTCGAACACAAATCTCATTACCTGATCAGAAGAGAAAAGGGTACAACCAGAATCAGACAAACTTAGTGTGACAGTGTAACTATGCAACCCTGATATCGCGAAGACACACAAAACCTCAATTTATCAAAAAACAAAAAAATAAAGAAAGAAAGAAGGATCTCGCTGATACAATCAAACATTTATTCTATTCACAACCCACAACAACACACAGATACCCTAATTAAAGGGCCAATAACACTCATTGCATGAAAATAAAACTATTAAAATTCAAATTTACATCAAATGGGAATAAAGAAACCATTAGAAATATTACTACCGCGAAATGTCATAAAATTTTTCATATACCTCAACTTGATCTTGCCCTTTTCGCTTAAACCAGGCCTCCTCTTGGCCAATCTCTTCTATAGTCTTCTTTCTACCAATCACCGTATCAACTTTCACTACTTCCACTCTACTCTTAGAAGCCAGACTCCCATTCCTATTCCCATTAACATATTTCACCAAACTCCCATTCCCACTCTCAACTTTCACACTCCCATTCGTATAATCCCTAACCGAGCCATTACTATACCCACCATTTCCGTTCACGCTACCATTTAGTTTAGTCTCCGATTCTCTGTCTTTCTCACCAAGAACAGCACTTTCCTCTCTCCGAGCAGCTCTAATTCTAGTTCCATGAATCTTGATATCGCCCCTGGGCTCAACATTTCGGGGTCTACAGAGAGAAAGTTTGAGTCTTTCTGTTGGGTTGTGAGAAGAGAGAAATACTACTTCCGGTGAAGTTGGAGAAGTAAAAGAAGTTGAAAAGGCGGCCATCGTCTCAAAAACTGGTTTCTTGAATCTCAACAAGCCCAAAGATACATCCTTTTCTGTGATCTTCGAGAAGGGGAGTTTGCAGAGAGTGCTAACTGGTTTCTTTGCGAGTGGTGGTGGGAAATGGAAGTTGGATTTTTTTTTTTTTTTTTTTTGAATAAAGATTTTAGGCAATGAGAGAAGTCGAGGAGAGAGAGGTGCCACGTAGAAAGAGCGATGAGTTCGGGGGTGATATTGGTTGCGAGGGGTGGTGTTGGTGGGTTGTTCTTGGCCGCGAAGGTTATCCGCCTTTGGTTTTTAGTGTGTCGTTACGCTCTATGTAGGACTAATTTGAATTTTCTTTTTTATATGGGGCTCGTATTATTTTTTTATTATAGTTTTCAATAATAAAATAAAAATAAAAATAATCTTTACTATATATAAAAAAAAAACTCTAATAATTTTTATTTATTTCAAGATAATTGAGTGTACATATAAGAATTAAAAAAATATTATATAAAAATTTAATCAAAAAAATTATTTACAACATAAAGAACTAATACAACTTTAATTCGAATGATATTAGATATTATATTCTTTATATATATCTCAAGCATCGATATATATATATATATATATCTAAACATATATATATATATATAATATACTATGTATATGTATGTATATATCTGATATATATTAATGTATGGTATATCTGATCCTCTATAGTTTATATGATATAACTATATATTAATATATTACATATCTATTATATTATTTATATATTAATGTATAACTGTATATCAATATATTACATATCTAATATATATTATATATGTACATATATATCTGATATATATACATTTAATTATATAGACATACACATATATATAAATATATCTAATCGTACATGTATATAATATATCTAATCATTTATTATATATATCAATGTATATAATATACATATATTAGTATATATATAAAATATATTCTAAATTAATATAATGGGCTTGGGATGGGTTCGGGCCGGGCTTGGGTTGGGCCTGGGCTTGGCTAGGTTATTTCCATCAAATCCAATAAGGGCCCACAATGCAACCCTTGAATCGGCCCAGCCCACTTTTTACTATACTTGGGTCGGGCCGAATGGGGTTGGACCACTGGGTTTGTGGGCCGCCTGGCCCATTTGACATCTCTACTAGCAATGTAAACATCTCCTTATTTTAACAATAAGCTATTAAAATGTTTGAATAAAACAAGATAGTTAACCGAACGTCTTATTTCAACAATAAGTTGTTAAAGTATTTGGATAAAATAAGATATTATAGATAAGATATTTTTTGAGCTCATAAGTTGTGATTCTGTTTGGTAAAAATGAGAGCTTATAAATTATTTTAATTGTAATGATAATAATAAAATAATAATGTAAAATTAATTTCATGTAAACAAGTATTTTTTGAAATAGTAGGAATGTTATATTGAAGAAAAATAAAGATATTTATATCATTTTATCTTTTGGTGTTAGACAGTTATAAGCTGTTTCAAAAAAATAATTGAAGGGAGCTTCCTTTTTTGGAATTTATAAGCCTATGACAACTTATTTTTTGAACTTATAAGCACTTTATTTAAAAATTTATCAAATAAAATTTAGGAACTTTAAACTCTCTCAAACATTTTATAAGATGTTTAAAAACTTATAAGTTTAGCCAGACACTCCCTCAATATCTTCTCTTCTTTTTCCCTCATATTATACTATTTAATATTTGTTTGAATTCTCATATTTAATTATTTTTTAATTATATATTTTTCTTTTATCTATATCATCTATCATTCTATAGTATTATATAAAGGGAGAGTACCATTAAATAACAACTTTAGAGCCCATTTGGATGAGTTTTTTTTTTTTAAAAAAAACAAGCACTTATTTTACAAAAAAAAAAACACTGTGTGAAAAAATATGAGTGTTTGGTTGGGGTTTTGAAAAAAAGTTGAAGCCATGAAAAAAGCCAAAATAGGGCTTTTTTTTTAAGCTACTCAAAGTAGCTTTTAAAAAAAAGCACCTATGACATGAGAGAGAGAAAAAATTAAGGGACAAATTTATCCTCATTTAATAATTGAATCAACAAACTCTACCCTTTTTCATAAACACATCATAAACCCTTTCTTTCCATCTCTCTCAGCTACGTGAGTTGTTTATCACCATAAAACTCTCTCACTTCAGGAGTCGTCTGTCACCAAAAAAGAAAAGAAAATTGATAAGAGAAATCGATCACTTTCAAAATCTTTCTCATGTAAATTTTTCTCCTTTTTCAGGTTTTAAATTGAAGCTTTTTCTCTTTCAATTTTTATGTTTTATTTTTATGGTGAATTGGGAATCAATATGTTTTAGTTGGAGTGTTGTTTTAATTCTTTTGATTTTTTTAAGAGTTCTAAACAATAAGAAAGAAAGTTATATACATATTATATATATATGTATGCGCGCGCGCGCGTGTGTGTGTTTATTTTTATAATATTATACTACCATGAATTGCAACAGTTGAAAAGAATCAAGTGTCTTTCTTGAAACTAATTCCTATCTACAAACTATTGAATATGAGTATACATCAATCTATGGGCAGTGCTTTACATTTGCATTAGTGGGATGGGAAGACTCCAAAATTTTCATGGATATCCTCCGAAGGCCAGAGTTGCAAATTCCTAAGCCACCTAAAGGTTGAATTTTATTTTTTTTTTTGGAAATTCCTCTAATTAATAGCAAAACTTTTATTTTTTCTTATTTATTTTCTTACAGGAAAATACTATCTTGTTGATGCTGGATATGCTACATTCAATGGATTCTTAGGACCTTACAAAATTACAAGGTATAATCTTCCTGAATTCATATTAGCTCTAGCATTCAGATCGCGTAATGAGGCGTTTAACTATTCTTATTTGAGTTTGAGAAGTGTGATAGAACTTTTGGAGTTTATAAGGCTAGATGAAAATTACTACAGAACATGCATGCCTATGACCTTCAAACTCAAGTTGCTATCATATGGGCATGTTTTGTATTGCATAATTATAGTAAGAAGGTTCGATTTAGTGATGTGAGAATTCTTGAAAGTTTTGAAGACATTAATGAGATTATTAAAAAGAAGTGTTCTAATAGTGATAAAAATGGTGGACAAGATATAAGAGACACTCCAAATCAAGGATCTATAAGAGACATGAAGTAACTGAGGGATGCCATTAGGGATATGCTAGCAGGACGAGGGCAGGGGGATGCTAATTTCATTATTGTCAAATATGTTCTTGAATGCAAACAATTACTCTATTATTTTGATATATTTTGATTTTATACAAACACTAATTTCATATTAATTTAAATTTTAATATTAGTGTTTCATTCATTCTAATTTATGGTATGTAAATATAAAAATATCAATTTTTCATAGCCCACGTAACATAAAATTATCATGGATTAATTAAAATAATTAATGTCAAAAAAAATTCTATGAAATTTAAAAGTGTTTTTTTTATCCAAACACATAATAAAAAGTGCTTATGCGTGCCCTTTACAGTAATTACACTCTGAAAAAAGCACTTCTAGATTTTTGCATCCAAACAATTTTTTATTTTGAAAAGCACTTTTAATTCATTGCATCCAAATGTAAATTGGTTTGACTTAAAAAAAAGACAGCACTAAAAAAAGTAGGGCTAAAGAAGCACTTTTTTTTTTAAAGCTCATCAGAACAACCCTTAATCTCTTAGCAGTTTTGGTCTGTCAATTACTCTACTATTTTATCTCTCTTTTTCTCGACATGTCTTTTGTTTTTTTTTTCTTTTTTCTTTCTCAATATCTTCTCTTTCTTTTCTCTCATATTACACTATTTAATGTATTTTAATTCTCATATTTCATTATTTTCTTAATCATATGTTTTTCTTTTATGTAAAATAATTTTTTTTACTTTCTTACTTTTCATACTATTTAATAAATGCTAAAAAGGTATTCATATATAAAATCTAAAATATTATAAAGTAATTTATTAAAATCTAATTACGTAATTAGATAACATATATTTTTTAATTTACATATGCTGCAAGTGTGCCCAAATAACTAGAATTAATATATACCTCAATGGGGCTCATTGACCTCAATTGTACAATTTTGACCGATATGATGATTATCAGAATTTTGATTCTATTTTTCTATTTTTAAAAAACTCTCATTGATTAAAACATTATTTTCCTAATTAATTCTCTTAATGAAAGTTTTTCTCTCCATAATAAGTGTTGACTCCTAATAAGTTTCTCCCTAGATATAAAAAATGTAGAGTTATATCAGTCTCATTAATGGTTGTATACAATTATATTTGGCCAAACTTTCCCAACAATCAATCAGAAGCAAAAACGTTTTTTTATAGAATGAGAGATTTTACTAGAACACTTTCCCGAATTGATTCTCTTAATGAAACTTTATATCTACATAATAAATATCGATTCCTAATAGTTCATAAGAAAAAATATATCGACTCCTAATATATTTCTGGCTAGATATGAAAATATAAAGTGAAATTAATTGGTAATTTCTTCATAAAATATAACTAGTGAATATTTAAATCCTAAAATCGTGCTAATTATATTAGGAAACGTTTTCGTATTACTAGCAATACCGCACACTCTACGTGTATGTAAAATATAAAAAAATATATATTTCAATTTAGTAGTTAAATTTTTTTAGGATGAAAATATAGATATATTATTAAATTTCTTTAATAAAAATACTTTTTTAAGAATTATTTGAAATAAGTTATTAAATTATAATAATTTAAAAATAAAATAATCATATGAAATAAAATTACATGATAAAGAATAAACACAAAAAGAAAAAAAATCCAAATAATTGTAATTAGAGAAAGTGGTTTGTTGGTTGAAAACATGGTTAAATATAATATTACAATATTGACCTTTTTATTTGTTTTTTAGTGCATGTGTTTACTAATTAAAAAGGTAAAATTGACACATCAAAATTTGGTATCCAAATTGATTTCATGTGAATTTCAATTTTAGCCACAATTTTACATATCTCTATTTATTTCACATAAAATTAACTGAAAAATTTTGTAAAATCACATAAATAACTGTTATTTATGAAACAAAAATAATTTTCTTTTTATAATAATATAGATGAGAGAGTTGACTAGAAGAGCTCTTTCTAAATATGTCAATATACTCGGATACAACATGAGGAGGTGTGTTGAGTGCACTTATTTAATTTTGACTCAATTCTAAATTCTCAAAATTTTGATTTTTTTTTAATTCTTGCAAAAATCCTATTGATTAACTGTAATTTATATTTTATAATTACTTAATGATTAATCATACATAGTTTCTTCAATAAGCCACATAAAAGCAAATGTCCTAATGATTTAAAATCTTTACCATATATAATTCTTTAAGTTTAGCCATCAACAAAGCTAAATTTTTATTATATCTACCAATCATGAGTCATTGATTCTCATTAATCAACCACTATTAATCACATTTCCCTGCATTTCTCTTGTGAATCGTCATTTCTTTTTTACACGGCCAGCTCCAACTTTTTACTATAAGTTTATATCTATTAATTCCTAAATTTTAGTATACAGGAAAAATATCATTTTATTCCCTCAATTATGCTCCTAAATTAATTTTGATCCCTCATTTTTACTCGTTATCAATTTTTTTCCCTTCATTTTTCCCCTTTTTTTTATCAGAGTTGGTCATTCCATTAGTTTTCTATTAAAACTAACGGAAGTTATCTTTGATATATTCTAAAATTACATTTACCTCACATGATAATTTTTCAAAATTACCTTCACCCCTCCCCCCTTCTTGGCAATTTTTTTCTAAAATAACTTTACATGCTTTCCATAGCTTTTAGTTCTCTTGGTTTCTGCCGAAAAGCGTGCAACTTGTAAGTCAGTCAGAAAAAGATTCATCATTGAAAGTGAAATCTTGAAAGACAATGACATATAAAAGTTGTATTTGAATTGAAGGATTTGGCATGAATGATTTCAAATTCATAATAGTGACTCGGAAAATAGCTCAAATTGGGTGCTCAAAAATTAGAAATTTTAATGGATTTACTATTATGAATTTGAAATCCTCAACTCAAGATTCACCAATCCAAATATAGCAGCATAAAAAGAATTAAGCACCTTGAAGTCTTCTTCTCCCTCACTTCATGCCTCTGTTGGCACAAGTTCGATAACCATCCACCAGGACTCAACAACTGTGAAGGAAAAATGAAAACTTACTAAAAATGGGGAACATAAATCAAATGAACATCACGTACGTCGAACACTTCAATCTTTTCTATGAAACGAAAAGCTTATTAAAATGGTTCTTTGGATCAACTTTGCCCTTTTCTTGGGCATTTGAGGTGGTTTACAACCCTTCACCAACATAAAATCTTCCTCTTTCTCTTTACTTAATAATGAAATCAGCAACCTTGGCCGCACGACTTTTCCATTTTCCTCCTCAGCAATCAAAAGCGTGCTGCTGTCTTTGATTAATCCTCTTTTTGTATAATACCTACCTTCCTTCTCATGTGATGAAGATGATGGTGTTTTCAGTTGTGATGATAGTACTTTAAACTTCAAAAATCCAAAATTCATGTTCCAAACTCAAGGGAAAATTTATACGGAAAGTTTGTGCCCATGCACATTTACAAGACTTGATCAGCAGCAACTCTCTCTATATCTCTCTCTCATAACATAATAAAACTACGAAACCGTTTTCTAGATCTCGGATTATTTTAGGAAACATTCTATTAGTTAAAAAATTTGCAAGGGAGTTGAAGGTAATTTTGAAAAATTACGAGGCGAATGTAAATTTAGAAGATACCAATGCTAACCTCCACTAGTATTAACAGAAAAACTAACGTAAGAACTAACTCTGATATTAAAAAAAAAAAAAAAAAATTAAAATGAGGGGCCAAAATTGGTGACGAGTGAAAACGAGGAACTAAAATTTATTTAGGGGCATAGTTGGAGGACTAAAATGACATTTTTTCTTTTAGGATATCTATTAATGATAATTCTTTGATTATCATTAATCAACGGTTAATTACGTTTTCCATACATATAAATAAGCGATACAAGTAGGTACTTTGAGTGATAAATCTCCCAATTATTTCAGACTTGTGAACGAAACCTATATTTACAGTTTATATCATTTGTTCTTTACATCCATTCTCAAAAGCTTAAAAAATCTTTTTCCATGTTTTCATATGTCCTAATTGATTATTGGGAAAGCTTGGCCTAATATTAATTGTATTCAACGATTAATGAGATTTATATACTTAGCGCGGTTTTAGGATTTAGTTATTCACTAATTTATTTAATCAAGAAATTACCAAATTAACTTTACACTAATAATCTCTTGCCAGAAACATATTAGGAATCAACATTTATTTTGGAGTAATAAAGTTTCATTAAAAGAATGAATTAGGAAATTAATGTTTTAACCAATGAAATTTTTTAAAGAATAAAAAAAAATTCAAAAATTCTGATAATTCATCGTTTCGGTTAAAATTGTAACAGGCCACCTCTCAATATATATTAGTATAAGTTCAAGCCCAAATTCGAGCAAAGTGGTTACTGGCTACCTGAAATATAAGTTGATAGGTATTACGTATCCAAAAATTATAATTGAGCATCCAATTCTCTCTAAAATTTTAGTTCCCACCTTAAATTTTGATAAATTAATATTTTTTAAACCAAAACTTATGTTGGACACCCAATGTTCTATACGTTACTTGTACGTAAAAATTAATAAATTTACTAACTTATTACATAAAATATAATATATTTATAAAGTATTACTTTTAAAATTATTTTGATGGCATTCCAATATTACCACGAGGCAAAAATATAAAATCTGGTCAATTATATTTAGATATATTATAGGATTTTATCAATATATTCATATAATAATTTTTTTTTGATAGCAAAAATATTTTCACATAATAGCAATAAAATTAAAAAGAATTATTTGATATTTTCACATAATAGTAATATTTTCATTATTGAAAGACGTGACTTCCATTTGAAGACATATTTGATATTCCTAAATTATAATAACTTGATATAAGAATTATTGAGAATATATTTAGTTCATATAAAAACTAAAGTGCCTCACAGACTAAGCTTCAAATTGTTGAATAACAAATTAGTACACTAACTCAAGATTTACAAGAATACAAGGACGAAAATAAACAAAATAAGGAGAAAATTGAGGCACTACAAGCACAAATGCAGTAGATACAAGAATTATGGTTAAAGATGCAGGCTAGCAACAATGCATAAATCCTGGTTTAGGTAACTTTGAATTCATATTTACTTAGAAAGTTTTTGATTTTATTGAATTTGGCTTTCTAATTTCTTGTTTTAGCAGTTAGATATTTTTACTATGGGTTGATATTCACGTGTAACATGTCTAACAACTTTCTTCATTGGGTTGTTAATTTTTTATTTGTTGGGTTATGCCACTGTGTCTTATTAGTTTTATTTGTCACTTATTGCAGATTGATGCTTATTTTTGCTATAGCCGGAAGAATGAATGTGAAATTGCTCATATCTTGGATAATCTTTCTTGGAGTTTAACATTGCTTTTATTTTACATGGATGTGGATATATAGAACAATATGAATGAAAAATTGTACATCTTTTCAATAGTAAGTATTGAGTTGGACATTTCCTTTTTATATGTATCAATGAACCAACTTATTTTCATAAATAGTATTATGTGAACATGTACAAATACATTAAAGTTTTTAGTATAATACTTTTTGTCGCTTTGAATTGAATTTTGGATCTAACAGGTTAATTTTATTTTGGTTTACTGATCAGTAAACTTATTATGCTATATTGAACTTACATGTTATTATTTTCGTGATAACAAGAGCAAGTTTGAATAGTTCACCAGACAACATTTTTGTCACAATAGTGTGCATTTAAGTCTATTGTGACAAATAGAAATCGTCACTATAGCCTAAAATTTGACGCAATAATTGCGTTGTTGTGATGAAAATTTTCTTGTGACGACATAATATCAAAATAATATTTCATCTACTGTGACGAAACTATATTGTCACAACAGGTAGCTAGACAACCGCCTTATTGCGACAAAGTTGGGCTTACAAGATGAAAGTTTAAGTCTTATGCGACAAAAAGTTTCGTCATCAGACGTGAACACTTGTGACGAATACATGTTTTGTCGCAACGTGTTGGGACAAAAATAAAATATGTCACGAAAACCCTTTCCCAACAGGCTTGTTATGACGATTCCTGTGACGAAATTTTTCTCACATCAAGTTTTTGTGACGGTATTTATTATTGTAGTGAGGAAATATTTCGTCATCAAATTTTTATTTTTTTTTTTGTAGTGAACCGGCTAATATATCAAATGTGAGATGAAAATAAATGTAAGAGTTTGAGATAAATAAGTTCAAAAAATCTTTGAGATGAACTTATGAAAAAATATTATTAGTTTAAAGCTCAAAGTTTATGAATTACTTTCTTGATTTTTTCAAAATCTTCTCCATATCAAAATGTGGAAAACTTCATTGGCGTAGAAGAACAGTGAAAGTAATTGGAAAAAAAAAAGAGAGATCAATAAAACGAAGGAAAAAAATAATCTAAGAATTTAATATATATATATATATATATATATGGCTTATCTATCGAAAAAGAAAAATTCCATATCAATTTTATTTTATTTTATTTTTTTATTGGCAGCACTCGAGTTACGTTAATTTTAATAAGAATTTGGGGCCATAATGAATTTCTATGCAGTTAGAGTCCTAATTTTTTATTTTTTATCCAATTAACTCGAAACACCTTATAAATATCAATCCGAAAGATAGCTCCACATGCACACACTCACTCAAGGGGGAAGGGGGAGAGGACAAAAGGATTTGAATTTAGGATCTCATTAGTACTAAATTCGAACCCCACTACTTGACTCCAAACCTAGTGGCAATTAGAGTTCTAATCTAATTCAACTTTGGAGTTTCCCACTTTCCCTGCATATCGGTTGTAAATTGTAAATTAGCCTAGTCCTATTTAGTTAAGGGTTTTTATCATAGGATATCCTTGTTTTAAGTTTAATTAAATTGAAAATTTTCGTAAAATAAAAATTAGTACAAAAAATCCTGTAAAATGTGAAAACCATCAGCGACGACCTTCGATCGATAGTGTAGTTTACACGTGATATTTCTATATGTATAATAGTATTTTAGGCTTAAAAATTTACCCTTTTAACATTAAGTTAAATTTACAAAAACCCCATGTTAATTCTAATTAGTACAAAAACTCTTGTGTTAGAAAAAAAATAGTCTTTCATTTCTTTTATCTCGAACAATGTATTTCTTTTTTTTGTTTCCGTAGTTTCTGTTGTCACATCTCCCATTTTCTCTCTCACATCCTTTTTTTTCTACAAAAAATATTTTATTTTATATTTTTATTTATTTTTCAAACAAGAAATAATTTTATTTAAAAATGACCTTTTAAACTTTTCATAAATTTAATAGATATATTATAGTATAAATAATAATAGTTAAGAAAGATGCGTGTTTACATAGAGAATTCAACAAAAAAAGAATTTTATATTATTAAAATTTAGCTATTTAATTAAATCATATCTCACTTGTATTTCGCATATGCATGAAGAGTGTTGGATATATTAATATCAATTATATCAGCGTAATATATTTTATTTATGTCTTTTCGGGATTTTTTTTTTTTTTTTTTGACAAAAGATTTTTTCGCTATTGGCTATAGCGTTTTGATTGGACTATAGCAATGTCTTCGTTCATTCCAGAGCAGGTGTGGTCAATGTCTTCGTTCATTCGTTTCTTATTAATTGACTATTTTTTTCAAACCCGATTAATTGATCACTTATCAATTATTGTCATTTAAGCGAAGTTATGTCTGTAGAATTTTATTGTAGTTGATTAATTTTACAAGGTTTCGCTTTTACTATTTTTGTATGTCATATTTGAATTGCGAAATTGAGTGGGAATTTTGAAGTTATGGAAACTTGCTCTAGCCTTTTGTGACGGATGAGTGAAGTTTCACGCATTATGATCGAGGAAATTTAGATTGCATGAATTAGAATAAAATAGTTAGTACTTGACATATTCATTATTTTAGAGTAGGATCCAAAGCCAGAGAGAGAGAGAGAGAGAGAGAGAGAGAGAGAGAGAGAATTGAAAGGAATGCAAAATTTTCTTGTGGTACGCACAAGTATTGAACCAAAAGCGGTTCAGTATTTTCATTTCCATTCCCAATAATTTTCACTTCACAAAAACATAACAAATGTGGTAAAATAGATCAAAAAGAAAAAAAAATGGGTGGTGAAAAAGTTAAATGACATTGTTAAAATTATGATGAATAATATATATTAAATGATAATAATTTTTATTTGCTACATGTATTTATTAGGTAACAAATTATTTCATACTAAATTATTAGGCAATAGTGACAATATAATATGGTATTTGTCAGAATTAATAGACTGTCGAAGTTATTTTTACACTAAAGTAATTATTTTATCATTTAATTTATATAGTTGGTGATAATTTTAACAATATTGTTGAATATACTATTTCCATGCTCCATTGGGTACTTGGTGTGTACATGAGACGAGATTTTTTATTTTAAATCGTTTTTCGTCCCTTATTGTAATATATAAAAATACACTAAGTGTATTTCACATCTTTTGACCAATACAAAAAAAAAAGAAAGAAAAGGAAAATGCTATTTCCGGCTCTTTCTCCACCAGTCTTGCTATACCCAACCAAGCTACAAAAAACTGGCAAGAAATACCCTCATTTAAAAACATTGAGAAGTGTTTATCAACCATTTCTAAGATAAACCATTCCATAAAATGGTTGTATTTGGATGAAACATTCTATAAGAGATGCATGTATGTGTGTATCAATTATTTATGCAATCGATAAGTCGGAATGGTTTTAAGATGCTTGGCTCTAGCAACCACACCAACGTGCTCATCCATGTCAAGGTCACTAGGCTTCGTACCATTTGGAAGCTCCCAATCAAAACAATGCACCAATTGCGCCACCATCAATCGGACCACAGTGAGTCCCAATTGCATCCCAGGGCAACTCCTTCTGCCAGAACCAAATGGTATGAACTCGAAATGTTGCCCCCTCAGGTCTATATTGTTATTCATAAACCTTTCAGGTAAAAAGGTTTCAGGTTCGGGCCATACATTCGGATCTCTCCCAAGAGCCCATACATTCACTATGGCATGCGATCCTTCAGGTATGTGGAAACCATTGACCACACAATCTTCCATGGACGCATGGGGGATTAACAATGGCAAAATGGGATGGAGCCTTAGTGTTTCCTTCACCACAAAGTCCAGGTATTGTAGTTTGTCGAGATGTGATTCCTCAACCATATGGTCCATGCCCACCACTGATTCCAATTCTTTATGGAGTTTCTTCAGTACTTGTGGGTGCCTAATCAGTTCAGACAGTGTCCATTCCACTGATGTTGTCGTAGTGTCCATCCCAGCTGCGAACAAATCCTGAATCAACAGCCATACTTCACATCTCTTAATTTGATACCAAAAGTAAGACTGTAATTGCAGATAAATACCAAATAATGCAGCTTACTATAAAATTCAAACCAGATTACCAGGAGCACGGCCTTGACATGGCGGCGATCGAACTCGAATCCAGCTTCTCCAGACTCCATAATTTCCATCATTGTATCAACAAAGTCCTTGATCCGCTCCTTCCCCATCTTGTTCTGAACATGATCATCGATAATTTTCTCCAAAAACTCGTCAAAAATCTTGCTCACTGCCTTCATCCTACGAGTCAGTCCCTGTAGATGAAGCGCCCCAATATACGGAAAATAGTCCGCAAGATTAAACCTCGCAGCAACTTCCATTGTCTCCCTAATCACAGCTTTAAACGCCTTCTCATTCAAATCCTTATCAACATACTTTCTACCAAACACCATCAGGCAGGTCATATCCCCATTCAACGCTGAAATTCTAGCGCTGAGATCCACAATTTCGCGCTTTCCAGCAGCCTGTTTGAGTGAACTAACCATTAGCCCCAGCTGTGCCTTTCTTATGCCCTGAAATTGCTTAATCCTCAACTGACTCAACAGCTCCAAGGTGCAGAGTTTTCGCATGTTTCTCCAATACGGACCGTACGGCCCGACAACTAAGTTCCTCTGGCCATAGCCTATATATTTCGAGGCATCATTGCGGGGCCTAGTCGCGAAAACAGTATCATGTGTCTTGAGGATGAGCTCGGCTCCCGCAGGTGACGATACGACGACCGCAGGAACGAAGCCGAAGCGCAAGCCCATAATCGGGCCATGTTTTCGGGCTAGATTATACAATTCCCGGTGAGGATTCTTCCCCAGCAGGTGGAGATGGCCTAAAATTGGAAGCCCTCTCGGGCCCGGAGGGTGTCTTTTCTTATTTCTCAGGCTCAGCAGTTGCTGAAGGATGTAAACAAAAAGAACCGCTGCTATCGCCGTCCAGATCCCGGCCATTTTAGTGGTTGGAATTTGATTGATGTATTTTAGCAGCGACAGCTTTAAAGTACGTATGTCATGTTTGTGGTAGTTCTTGAACATTTAATAAAGGAGTAGGACAGATATTTGCTGCTGACTGCTCCAATGTAGAGACTTCAGAGAAAAGAAAACTTTTTTTTTTTTTTAATTAAAGTCTAACTTATTAAAATCATCATTGACACAAATTAATTTAAAAGGGTTAAAAAAAATTCCTATTAGAATCAATTAATTATTTTTTTCTTAAAATTTAAAAGGTTAAGGGTAACTCAAGCCGAAATCTAACTATTGGACCTTTGGCAACTAAAAAATGGTGGAATGGATTTTTAGAATTGAAAAATATTTCATGGATCTTTTAAGATATAAATATTTGTTTTGAGGTATTTTTAATATTTCTTTGATAAGGAAAGATAATATTTAAAAAAAAATTCATATCGTAAATTTTTCTCTTTTCTTATTTTTATCGTTTACCAATACACGTAACGTATATTGAATAAGTAAAGAAAAAAATATAAAACTATTATATAACAGAGCATCCGAATTATAGAATGAGCATCAATAGACATTTTTAAATTTTTCAACACTTTTCAGGATCTATTTTTGATCTTTTTAATATTTTAAATTAAAGAATATGTAGAATGACCGCGGTCGTTTCGCGGCATTACAAGTGAAGTTAAAACGGTGGTGTTTGTTCCGTACTGTGAACGTGGCTGCGAGTTATGGATACAGAAATACAATCACTGATATTGCTGTCCAAATCCAGGCCATTCTTTTACTATGCTTTTCATTACTTTTTTTTCTTTGATATGACGACGAAGTATGCATTGATTTTCTGAGGGCTGAGCACTGTCACATGCATTATGCATACGCACTTAGGCGAGTCTACTTTTGCCAACTATTGAAATTTGAAACCAAATAATTAATTCGGTTTTTAATTGGTTAATTTTATTTTTCGTCCCCTATATTTGATTCAAAATTTCATAATGTAACGTGAGGGACTAATGCTATATATTTCATTCAACAGTGCGATCCATTCTCTTGTTGAAACGTGTCCAGATTTTATTGGATAATTCATTTGAAATTTGAAGTCGACTCTGCCATTATATAATAAGATCAAACTTGAATTATTATACGAATTAAAGTTTTCTTCAAAATATGTGGATAGAATTCGGTCTTTTGTTATAATCTAAGAATATCTTGATCATCCGCCACCCAACTCTGACTTTGTCATGGAGTGAAATTGGTCAATTCCGTGCCTCTGAGGTACTCATTGTGTTTGTAGGGGGCGTAACCATAAAATTCTACTAATCAATGTTAGAAATTGATTATATAAAGGTGGTGAGTGACTAATTTTGATTAATAATTCAATTAAGCTTTATTTGTTATTTGAAAAAATAAATTGAATTTTCATATTTTATATCGTAAGTAGATATAGAAAATATATTTAATTATTTAAAATTAATTTGAAGTGAATGAGAAATTAAATGCATAAATAAGCTTGTTGAATGTACGACACAAAAGTGCGCGCATGAGTGCAACGCAATGGCTCGGTAACGCGAACAAGTGCGGTTCGTGCCCTAGCTGGTGTGAGCGGGCGGTGTGACATCCCACTACTAGAAACGGATCAAATAGCCACGGATTTGGAAAAATATTTTTTTAAAAAGTTAGCAACGGATTAGTCACGGATTACCCGTGGCTAATTTAGCCACAGTCGGACCGTGGCTAATTTTCATGGCTAAAATTGACGCAAATTTTACCGCCACTTATTAGCCACGGATTAGCCACTGACCGTGGCTAATTTGGCTATGGCCAAGCCGTGGCTAAGTTAGCCACGGTCTGGCCATGACTAATAGATATTTTGTTGTGATTGCTACATGTGTCACCAAAATATGTGCTTTGATTATTAATGGAGATATGCTATGAAACACAATAATAATAATAATAATAATAATAATAATAATAATAAGAAGAAGAAGAATAATATAAAAATCGTTTATTGATTTGAATAGTTATGGTTAATGTGTATAATGAAATATTATTTGCACATAGTTTGTTTGACTTATTTAAAATAAACAAAATAAATGTAAATAGTTTATTTGAATTTATTTTTTTTCCTAGAATTTTTATTTTATTTGTACGTCTATGAATTCATATAATATTTTTCATACTAGCGAGTCAATATTTTAATGATAACTTGGAGAAAAGTTTTTACTTATATGATTGAATGCCAAATATTATTCTCCCTTTATAATAATAATAATAATAATAATAATAATAATAATAATTATTTTAGTTAAATTCATCCATGAGAATACTTAAAAGAGAATAATAATATTATTATTATCTATAAGTAATGAAATAAAATATGATGCAATTTTTATTTAATTGAAGCTAAATATTTAAATTGGAGTAGAAATAATTTATACTAAGAAGTCTTAATAATTAAGGAATTTTTTTATTTAAGGTTAATAATTAAATGAATGATTTGAGAGAGAGATAGATGGAATATGGAACTTTATATATATATATATATATAGATATATAGATAGAGAGAGAGAGAGAGAGAGAGAGAGAGAGAGAGAGAAATTAGGAAATATGGAGAGATAGGGGGGGAGGAGAGAGAAAATTTAACTCATGATAGGGGGTTACTCAAAAATTAAAAAAACCAACAACCTATTAAAATATTTTAAAATTGTACACGTGGCAGTTTTTTAGAGGGTGACTAAGATTAGTCACCTACGATTGTGACTAATTGTAGAACTCCCCTAATTAGAATCCACCTCAATACTTTAGTTTTTGCCACATACTCCTTAGTTTTAATAAAATCTCCACCTCAATACTTTATATTTTGCCACAAGCCTCAATTAGATTTCAAATCTCTATCCAATGGCCATAATCTTGTTACAAGTTCCCTTAACTGTATTTAGTATGTCAACATTAATCGTCTAAAATCTTGCCAACAAGCTAATCTAGTCATAGTTATGAGTTAAGATAATAAAATATTAGCTATTTTTTAAGCCTACTATTTATATATATATATATATATATGATTTCTGATTTGAGAAATCATACAAATTCACAACACCTGAGGTACGCTATATTAACTAGCCCCTTTATGTTATTCTTGTTGTTAATAATCTATTGATAGGTGTGTATGTATGTGCTCATGATTGTGTAATCAAGCAAGTATGCATATGTTTTGATGATTAAAATATATATGCGCATATATATGTGAACCATGTGTATTTATATATCATAAAAACCAATGTCTTAACTAATATATATATATATATATATGATCTCTGAGTGTGCATATATTATGAATAATGTGTTTAAATATATATATATATATATATATATATATATTTGTGTATATATGAACTGTATGTGTGACTTATAAATAATCATGTATATACATATGAATTGTGTTTGAACTCTACATATCTATATCTAAATTAGTAAGCATTATATATATATATATATATATATGTGTGTGTGTGTGTGTATCTAATTTGATAACACTTAATATTAGGTTTTTTGTTATAATAATAATAGGCTTTAGAGACTTGAGCTTTTAATGTTATTAAAGAAAAGTACTAAAACAAATATTTCTTTTATTTCTATTCTTTTGTGCACACTATTAAACTTGCACTGATATAATTTGACAAAGTGGGTATTCATTAAATTGATAATAATAATAATAATAATAATAATTTTAATTACATGGCTAAGAATTTAGAATAATTTCATTCCCCATTTTAGTTAAGATTTATGTTTAACTTAAAACGCCAATCTTAGTCTCTAATGCTACCATTAGGTGATTATCAAGTTGATATTCTCTATCCAATCCAAATCCTAGTGAGATCTAACTAGTTAAGGAGAGAGCCTATAACCATTCATTTTTGGGGCATTGAACTATATGTAGTAAGAGAGTGTTTGGCTAAGCTTATTCTAAAAAGCTCATAAGCTTGTGGAGCTTATAAGATATTTTTGGAACTTATAAGCTCTTACATCTTATTTTAAAAATAAGTTGTTAAAGCATTTAGATAAAATGAGGCATTGTTGCTTATAAGATGTTTTCAGGGATTATAAGTTGTAATTCTATTTGATAAAAATGAGAGCTTATAAGTTTTTTTTAAGTGCAATGATGGCCAAAAAAATTAAAGTAAAATTAATTTCATTGAAATAAATATTTTTTGAGGTAGTAACAATGTGACATTAGAAAAAAAAATTATTTTTATGTTATTTTATCTTTTAATATTAGACAGCGTATAAGCTATTTCAAAAAAAAAAGTTAGGTGGAGTTTACTTTTTTTATTTGGAGCTTATAAGCTCCTAATAGCTTATTTTTTGAGCTTATAAGTTCATTTACTTAAAAAATTATCAAACACTTTTAAGGAGTTTATAAGCTTCCAAATAGCTTATATGATATTTTTAGGAGTTTATAAACTCAACCAAACACTAAATGTTGTTGTATGACTCAGCTTACTTAATTATAGTTTCTTTTTTATAGTGTTAGATATATTTGTATTGTAGGCTACTACTTAAAACTATATATGTTCCTTATATTTGGATTATGATTTATTTATCCTTGGTATTAAAGATAAATTATTGTATTATTGAAAATTATGAGTCATTTTGTACCGTTTATGATCAAATGACACCCTCGGGGATGCCATTGGGAGAGTCGGGCCCCAGTACATATATGAGGGGTCTATCGGACGGAATGGATTGACGATAGCATCTTTTTATATGATACCATACTGCATGATTCAATTTTATGTATAGTCGGAGGTTGATTGTAGTAGTGTTGGATTGGTGTATTGACCCTGGCATGGGATACACCTACCGTTTCATTGCAGTCGAGGTCGCTCATTGACAGGAGAGGCATAAGGGATTTGTGATAATTTTACTGTTTTGGTTAGTCATATGGTTGGAGATACTGTTTATGGCTCACTGTTGTATTTCTCATTTTTGTCATATTGCATCACTACTCAACTCCCTAAAATACATGTTCTGCACATTTGATCATGGTTTATTATTTTAGTGATTTTTTGAGTCTTATTTCCTGTCTATATCTATATGCATATATGTCTGGCCTCAGTAAATCACTCTGATAACATGTAATTTTTACCAAGTTTTAGGCCATATTTTCACTTGTTTTGATTAAATTTGGGTTTTTAAATTGGTTGGAATTTCACTAACTTCATTTGTTACTTGCCATAAGTGGAAATTGATAAAAATGAGCTAAAAAGGGCCTAAAGGTGGTAAAAAGTGCAGATGGATGTTGTACAAGGAAGTTAGGAGGCTAAATATGAAAATAATCATGCTCATGGCACAAGGCGCGATCACTCCTTATGGCCAAAAATTCCTACGCGGGAATAGAAGAAAAAAGTTTCGTTTTGGCAAGAGTTCAACATGGAAATAAACTCATCATGCCTAGGACTCCGAGGGCTTTGAATTAATTATCCTAGTCATGTTAGGAATTAACCAAGGATTAGAGCACTATATATATATATATATGTATATATATACATATGTTGTAAGACCTTGCCTAGGCTACCTTTGATACTAGTCTTAGTTATTTGTTTTCTTTTAAATTTTTAGCTTTTATATTTTTATTTGAAGTTGTTATTATGATCATACGTTGCTAAACTACTTTATTCAGTCAAGGAGGAATTCTAGCCAACGTTTTATTCAAGGATTGTGAGATATAATCGGTTTACTTGTCTTTTAATTTTATGTAGTATTTGTGTATTTTTTTGTACTTTTTTGGGAAAACCTCATCCCTTATTATTGTTTTGTTAGTTGTGCAATCAAGGTCTATTGTTCAATTAATTTAATTTCATAATTCTAGTTGATGAAATCGAATCCCTAATTGTTCGATAGAATCAACACAAGTGGAAAGTAGTATAATTCGTTATACTTCGGAAAATGCACAATCTAGTTTCGAACAACTACGTTCGTAGGTTTGTTGGTTGGGAATGGATTTTTCTAGTTTTTCAATGTTATTTATGGGTTAAATCTTATAGTTCGACTAGGGTTATTCATTAATTAGGGATTATTCATCGCGTTCGTATGTCTAGTCTATTATTAAGGAAAGATAATGTTGGACGAGTTCTTTGAAGGCTATAACAAATCTATTACATGAGTTAAAAACTATCATTGAATCGATGATCAATCCATGAAATCATTGTGCGAAGAATTAACCTTGACTGAGTTTTCCTTTATTTAGATTTGTTTTTAATTTATTTCTTGCTTGTATTTTATTTTATTGACTTTTTATTCAAAACCCTATTTAACTTTGTTTGGAACTCCTGGTTATATTAGAAATTAGTCAATAAGTTATTCCTATGGGAGCAACCCCACTTCCTCTATCTACAAATTAATTTTGTAGTTGGAGGAGTATGAATTATTTTTGGTGCATTAGACACCCATCACACTCGCACTTACAAACCCATTTTGTTTCTGTTCACTGCCTCAAATTCAAGATAAACAGGTTGAAAGTAACTCAAAAAAGATGATAGCCGTATCTCAAGTTACTAGTGTTTATTATTATTTATTTTAGTTTTGTTTAATAGATCTTAAAGTTCACTACATGATATGATGGATTTGATTATTTTATGTTGTTTCCTTTTTGTACTGATATAGTTCTGTATATATTACTTGCATTTATATTATTATCTCGCTTTCGTCATCCTATCATTGACTACTAGATATTATCGATTAGGACGTTCGTACTGGATATCGATCGCAAGGTTGATACTCAATACGATTGTCAGTGGACCCCGTTCCTGTAGGAAAGTCACAGGCGTGAACCCAAGTTCGCTCGTTTGAACTTAATAGCGAGAGGGCCGCCATAGGTGCGAACCTGGACCAAGGTGATTTGGAAGTGCGAACGCAAAGGTTGCACCTTTTGCACCAGTAGCCACAACTTTCATCTATTATAAATAGATCCTTAGCAGTTGACATTTTATTTATTCGCATCCGAATTTCATTTTCATTTTTTTGCATTTCACTTCCAAAAGCATTTAAATACATTTCGAGAATTCAAAAACTTTTTAGGTTCATTGTTTATTGAAATTTGAAATGCTCATATGTCAAGGAATAGGTCATTGCATCTTGGGAGATGAATTTCCATAAATCGTGAGCATCAGTGTGAGACAATTTCATTTTAGAGACAAATGGTCCAACTCTTATATTGACCAATCGATATTCAAATCGCGTCCTTAAAAAAGCACCATTTCCCAACATTAATCCACACCAAATCAGATTGGACCAAAGAATTATGCTAACGACCATTACCATAAGTGACTGTAGATGTTGCACTTGATATATTTCCTAAACAAAAAATACAATAGATTTATGAAACATAAGATCAGGGCTGTTGCTCAAGAAATATATAATTTGCCTCCTCCATAGATCCATGAATTAGGGCCCATTTGGATGAGCTTAAAAAAAAGTGTTTCTCGAATGGTGCTTTTTATGATAAAGCTTTTTTTTTTAAAGCCAAGCAGTTTTACGTTTGGATACAGTAGTTAAAAGTGTTTTAAAATGTGCTTTCATTTAAAGATACTCTGAGGTAGCTTATAGAAAAAGTCATTTTGGCTTTTTTTGGCTTCTGCTTTTTTTAAAAAGCTCATCCAAATATAATATTTTTTTTCTGAAGTGTTTTTTTTTTCAAAAAATATGCGCTTTATCTCTGAAAAAAGTCTATCCAAACGAACTCTTAATCACCTTGAGAAGGTGCACTTGTGACCCATCACCTATTATAAAGGTATTAACTACGACTTTCAGTCATTGAATACTGATGATACTATATTCTTGTCCTACATTGAAAGGAGTTTAGGGACTTAGCAAGCTTATAAGCTAAAATCCCTCCTCACGCATTGCGAGGTGCATTTTCATCAAAGGACAAAACCCATAGTTTCAAGTTACGGGACAATATCTTGCAGGGTTGGGTCTCCGTATTCGGGAATGGATTTGGGCATCATCAAATACAGTGGAGGAGCCAAGAAAATTGTATGTGGGGTTACTATTTAAGTACATATTATATATATAAAGTAAATATATATATATATATTTACTATATATATTGTAGATAATAATGATTTTGATATTTAAATTCCACTACATAAAGACTTTTATATTTTTTAGTACAGTCCAACAACAATAAAATTTACAATTTATAATTTTTTTAATATCTAATATATAACTATAGTGGAAGTTTTATTTTTTAGTGTGGTCATTAGACCTCATTGTGAACAAGGTGGCTCTGCCCATAGTTGGACATGTTTAATTTGTAATTTCAGTTATATGATGTTAAATTCTGATTGTGTCTTGGGTCTAACGTATTTTGTTACCTTATTTGATTGACATTTATGAAACTCTTAATTGAATTCTCTATCATTACTTTTAATGGGAGTTTGTTATAAGCCATTTTTACTAATTTGAAATACAGGCCACGTTTCAAACCAATTCAAAATGCAAATTGTAATAAATGAAATAACCTTATATGTATAATTGAGAGTGTTGAAACATTATAAACAAGTGAATCAAGCATGTCCGAAGTGTCATCCTATTATAGTCGAGTGTGTAATTTAATTTATCATCAAGTTTTTTCATAACTTTCTCTCAGAAACTACGAGATGAATTCTCAAAAGCGCTTACAGAACAAGTGATGAACATTTACAAACTGAGTATTATTCACGACCATATTTCTTCTCTTCACAAACCCAATTAAGAGTAGACATTGCCGGATGGAAGTCAACGAAAGATAACAAATAAAGTTATTCAACAAATTTAAGTCGGTGAGGACTGAAGAGTTAATTAACTACATATAAAATAAGCGGATTACAGCCACGTTCCCCGAATTTAAGTACGATTATAAATAATTCTTTTTTATTTTAAAAATTATCAATATACTTTGATATTTGTCATCGTTTAACAAAAAATATCAATCTGACAATAATTTTTGAAATTGTTAATAATTTTTCCATATTATTGTATTCAGCCTAGCCACCAAGATATATGATTAGGTAGGTTTGACAAAACTTCTCAATCAATTTTATCATTCTATCAATTTTCACGAATTAGTTTTATTTTATACCCCAACAACCACAATCGAATATTATTATATAATTCGACACCGTCACTTTTTTTTTTCTTTTCAAATTGATTTTATATGTAACTTTTACATCTTAAATTTCTCAAAGATATGAGAATTTCATCTGAGAACACCACTGAAAGCACAAGAAATACATCTTGCAGTTATACTTCGTCTTGATTAATGATGAATCTGATTAAATTTATACATACTTTAGGGGATATTTATAATTTTACATAAACTAAAGAGAGGTTGGTGTAACTGTCCCTAAAATAAATTTGGAAAAAGGAGTTAAAATGACGGAAGTCTTACATCATGATTGATTCACAACTAAGAATTAGGTTTTGGGAGTTTCTATAAGCCATTTTCAAAATAATAGACAAAAAAAGTATTTTTTTTTTTGTTTTTTTGAGAAAAATGGTAGAATTTATTCAAATGCCAAAATGTCTGACAAAACAACAGAACGAACGCGATGAGGCACGGTGTTAGTGCCTTCGTAAAAGGTGACAGCCCCTCTAGCTAACAAGTGGGCTGCTTGGTTTCCAGTTCTACGAACATGCATGAAAGAAAATTGCTGAAAAGAGAGCACAAGGTCCTTAGCCTCCGCAATAAGGAGACCAAGTTCTGAGTTGTCATCTGCAGTTCCTTTAAGCTTCTGCACAAGTGATAGGCAATCAGATTCGAACCAAATACATGTCCAGCCGCGTCGACCCGCCATCCGAATGGCTTCAAGGCCAGCTAGACACTACTAGAAAAAAGCCTTTTAGCCACGGATTTGGCAAAAAATCCGTGGCCAAGGAGATTAGCCATAGATTGGCCACGGATTAGCCACGAATTTTTTCCGTGGCTAAAAGTGGCGTGGCTAATCTTCGCCACGGCTTTTTAGCCATGGCTGGGCTTAGCCACGGCCAGGCCGTGGCCAATCCGTGGCTAATAGCCACGGCCAAGCCGTGGCCAATTTTGGCCACCTTTTTGTTGGACGGGCGTGGCCGTGGCTAAGGGCCACGGATTAGCCACGATCCGGCCGTGGCTAATCCGTGGCCACTGAAAAAAAAAAAAAAAAAGCTAATCAGACCGTACCCGCAACCCAACCCGCGCCCGCGCCCGAAACCTAACCCGCATCCCCCAACCTTTTTTTATTGCGCTCAAGGAGATTCGAACACGGGACATGAATGTTGTAATTGGAGCATGCAACCGTTGCGCCAAAGGAAATCTTTGTTTATGGATTGATTTTTTTTATACTTAAACTATATTTTACAATATTTTAAACTTAAATTATCTAATAAATTTCATTAGTATTATCAATTTTTGTAATTTTATTGTAGTAATTTTTATAAATTATTAACCAATTATTTTTTTAAAAATCTATTTATGTAATTATATTTAGATAATAGCAATTTTAATTCGTGATCATTTGCCAATATATTCATATATGTGTGGTATTAAATATATATATATATATATATATCAATATATGTATCTATTTTAAATATGTCCAAGTATATATGTATCAATATATATATATATATAAATGTCCAAGTATATATGTATCAATATATATATATATATAAATGTCCAAGTATATATATATATGTCCAAGTATATATAGATAATTTAAATTTAGATAATTAAAATATCAATAACAAAAATTTATATATGTGTGGTATTATATATATATATATATGTCAAGTATACATATCATATATATATACATAATATATATATATATATCAATATATGTATCTATTTTAAAGATGTCCAAGTATATATGTATCAATATATATATATATATATATGTAAATGTCCAAGTATATATATGTCCAATATCTTCGTTTATGTGGGGTATTATATATATATGTCAAGTATACATATCATATATATATATATCAATATATGTATCATATATATATTCATGTATACATATCATATATATATATATCAATATATGTATCTATTTTAAATATGTCCAAGTATATATGTATCAATATATATATATATATATAAATGTCCAAGTATATATATATATATATGTCCAAGTATATATAGATAATTTAAATTTAGATAATTAAAATATCAATAACAAAAATTTAGATAATTAAAATGTCAAAAAAAAAAAAATTAGCCATGGCTAATCCGTGGCTAATAGCCACGGATTGGCCGTGGCTAATTTAGCCACGGATTAGCCACGGCTAGGCCGTGGCTAATTTGTTTTTTCATTTTTTTTTATTTTTTGCACCACATATAAATTTATATATATATATATATATTGATACATATATAAAATTATTTTGATACATATATATGTATCAATATATGTGTATATATGCGTCCAAGTATATATATATATATATCATATAAATACATATATCAATATATATATGTCAATGTGTATCTTATATATATTAATATATTATATGTACATTCTAATCCTCTATATATAGCCTATATGATATAACTATATATCTATATATAACGTATCTAATATATGTTAGCAATGTGGAGTACGTGTATATCGATCATATATATATATATATATATCTAATCATATGTACTATATATGATCAATCATCTATATGAAACAAGCATATATTAGTGTATTATATATCTAATATATGTTATATATGTACTTATATATCTAATATATGTTATATATGTACTTATATATCTAATATATATACATCTAATTATACATAAATATACATATATATAAGTATATCTAATCTTGTACGTATGTAATATATCGAATCATTTATTATATATATCAATATATATAATATACATATATTACTTAAGTATAGCAAAAATTAATTATTAAACAAAAAGTTAAAGTGGTGTAGTGGTTTAATACTCTAACTTCAATTAACATGTCAAGAGTTCAAATCATACCTGGTGTAAAAAATAAAAAAAATTGCCCAGGAATTTTTAGCCACAGTCTGGCCGTGGCTAATCCGTGGCTAAATATTGGGGACAAATTTCGCGCTAATTTTAGCCACCAAAAATAGCCACGGTTTGGCCGTGGCCAATTCGTGGCTAATTATTTTTTTTAATTTTTTTTTAAATCGTGGCTAATCCATGGTTAGTCCGTGGCTAATAGCCACGGACTAGCCACGGATTTTTTCCATAATTAAAATCTGTAGCTAATTTGTATTTTTCTAGTAGTGAGAGCTTCAGTTTGTTCCGGGTTGAAGCATAGCTGTCGTCGTTTCTCAAGCCAACAACAGCAGGTGCCAAGTCCGTCCCGCGCTATGACCCCAATGCCGATATCAAGCATGTCAATATCTTGACTGTTGAATTGTCCATAGCAAATACCAATGCAGCTGAGATTCACCGCAATTGGAGTCCACTTAGACGAGACAATCGAGAAGAAACGGCAAAATGTTTGATTGGTCGATGGCACACTATTCGTTAGATAGTAAATTTAACAAATCAGGACCAATAATTAAGAGGGTGTTTGGCTAAGCTTATTTGAAACATCTTATAAAATATTTTATGAGCTTATAAGATGTTGGATTTTATTTTAAAAATAAGTTAATTAAAATATTTGGATAAATAAGTTGGATGTTAACTTATAAAATGTTAATAATGATAATATTGTAATTAGTTTAGTTGAAAATAAAGGATGCTGGTAGATCTTAAAAAATAAGTAAACATTTCCTTACTCTTTTAAAATGAGCTTATAATCTCTTAAACGTCTTATTTTTGGAACTTATTAGCTCTTTCCTTTAAAATTTAGCCAAACACTCCACTACATCGTATAAGCTTCAAAACATCTTAAAAGATGTTTTGAAAACCTTACAAGCTTAGCTAAACGCCCTCTAAGTCTTGAATAAGGTACTTGGACTTATAGATTAATTCCATTATATTGAAATTCCTCGTAGAACAAGAGTCTAAAGCAAATAAGGTCTTGTGTTAATGATAACTGATGTAAGGATGGCTTGCCCATCCATGTTGGATGGAGCTTGGCTCAAACTTGAGTGGTCTAACCAATAGGCCGACAGCTTAACAAAAACTATCTCCAGTTTCTACTTAGTGTAGTGACTGGTTTTTCCATCGCTACATTCGTGGTCACAGGTTTTTCTGTTGCTCGTTTTTTTCGGCCAAAACTTGTTAAATCACCACAAAAAAAAAAATAATAAATTGGTGATAACATAACAAGTGATATCGAAAAAGTTGTCATTAATTATATATATTTATCAATTTTGAAGGACCAGTGTGGAAAAATAAAATTTGAAAAACAAAAGTGTAATAATGCATAAGTTGAAGCTTTGATTCTTTGTAACCACGATGGTGGCATCCTCCAGGCATCAACTTCTGTTAATTGGTCACATCATGCTATGCAAGCAGAACTGGAAGCTTTGATTCTTGGCATGAAATATGCAGACTCCCTCAATCTCCAGAGGGTTATCTTTGAGTCAGATTCCTCAATGTCAAATAATATGTTGTTGGGCCCTTTTGAATCTGTTGAGTGGTGGGCTAGAAGCTTGATTGAAATTGCAAAGGAAGATCCCCTCAAAGTGGCCCAGCTGGTGTTTGCGCAATATCTCTAGGACTGCAAATTCTACGGCTCATGCTTTGGCCCAATGGGCATTTCATACAAACTGAAATGGCCTAGTGCATTCTCGTACTTTTTTGTCTCTTGTAAATGACTAAGTCGCACTTTACTTTTCACTGCTTTTATAATATTTGAATTTATCCATAAAAAAAAAATGTTAGCCCTAAAAAAAATGACAAAATGATTCCAACGAATCGCAATTGAAATTGAAGGATTGAAAGGTTGCAATTTAAAGACAAGGAAATAAAATGGTTCTAATTGTAAATTTAAGTGACTAATTGTGTGATTTGTGTTCCTGCAAATATAAAAGGTTAAAAAAACGTAAAAAACAGAGAAAACATAAAAGCTAAGATGAATTGGGTTACCCCATGCAACTCTTCTCAATGATCAAATCATTCAATTTTAACCTTAGAAGTAAACAATTTGAATTTTATTTAATAATTTGAAAGTTTTTCAATTAATTATGAATCCGGTCAAAATTGTAAATTTCTTATTGATTTGTTATTGCATAAGATATATTTCACTCTTTGAAAAAAATAATTGCAAAAAAAAAAAAATTAAAAAATAAAGAGTTAAGAAAGAAACATAAAAGAAAAAGAATTGCAAAAGTGAAAAGATTATCATATCAATTTATATTTCGAGTTGAGTGGTGAATTTCAATTTGTTTATTTGCATGTTTTATTTAGGTTTCACAATAAGAGTTAATTCAGAATTCATGTTTAAAAGGTGTGTATGCACAATTAATAATTAAGAAACTAATAAAAAATTATAAAACATAAAAAAAAATAATAATAATGAAGAAATTATAATTAAATTACCAGTCAAGACCCTCTGCTATAAAACAACGCTATACCTCTTCCTACACTCACACGTATATTGGTAAACGATTGAGATAAGGAAAAATAATCTTCAAAAATTTTCCTATTTATCTCAACCGCTCACCAATACACGTAACATGTTTTGATGAGTGTAGGGTAACATGTTTTGATGAGTGTAGGAGGAGATTTAACACCGTTTTGTAGTAGAGGTTCCAAATTGGTACATTACACCGTACCCAAATCAAATTTCATTTTCTCAAATTTAAAATGTTGTACATTCTCTCCGCCGCCCCTGTCGCTCTTTTCTTCTCTCTGTAGAAAATAAAGAAAACAATAGAAACACTGAACAATTGAATCATCGTTCAAACATGAAAGACTGTAACTATTGGCGGTAGGCCAGAAGGCATTCTATTCACTCTACATTAGTTCAATGCAGTGTTTTGTTTGATAAAGAGCATTGGAATGACGTTTCAACCAATTCATGATCATGACGTTGCCGTTTCACACTGTCGTTCGTTCAGTTCGTTGCAGTAGAACAACATTGTCTATTCGGTTTTTGAAATGCCTATTCCAACCAATCTATTGACGTTCCTGCAAACCATGGGCTAAGAACCTAAAAACATACACGTAATTGCTCTGTTTCTCTATATGTGAGGGTGAAAGTGGAACAATATAATTACTTATATTCGAAGAGTTTAGGCAATATGTAAGCTTTTCTACATAGAGAAAAACATACTACCCCAAGTTTGATTTCATTTTGTGTAAGTTTATTATTATTGCCTAAATTTTTAGTAACTGAAACTTAGTATTTTTGTATCATTGATTTGAATGAGACAATTTTCAAGGGAAAAAAAATATTTCAAAAATAAAAATATTAGAAAAAAACATCCTAAAAAGAATATAGATAAATTTATAATTGCAAAGGGAATAAAATCATGTAGCGATTTGCTATTGCTTCGATAAAGAATTTGGATTTTATTTAATATAATGTAAATTAAGATGAATACATAGGTAGGTCAATATTTTGTAGCTAATTCAATTGGTTGTATATAAACAATAAACTTATCTAATAACTATTTTTGGTGTCTTTGGTAATTTGACAATTTTTTCCTCTCCGTTTCTCTCTCCTATTTTCTCTCACTTTTGTCTCTTCTCTTTTCAACGTGACATACTATTATGTGGACAATAAAGAAAATAGAAGTATAAGATAAAATTCTGGTTGTTAGTTTATTTTTTTTTTTCTATTCTGTAGGATGAAGTAATAAATGTAGCCTTTAAAAGTTTGAGAAAGGTTGATATTTTGAAACATTTTTTATTTGTTAAAGAGACAATTTAAAAGTTAACAAGGAAAGTATTATTTTAGAGATAAAAGGAAAGAATGGATACGTTGATAATACCAGTATACCACAACTGTTTTCCTTGGTCATTGTTGCACAGCAGCGTAGAAGTGCTGACAGTTCATGGTCGACGACTATGCGCATGAGAAACAGTCCTGTATCCAAAATTGACTGCTATTGTAAAATATTGAATACTATGAATGATACTGAAATAAAATAATATAACAATCAAAGAAATCGAATCAAACTAATCAGTCAAAATTGACTATAATTAAAAATACTAAAATGATAAAATCATAATTAAACAGAGAAAACTTATATATAATGTTCTCCATATATAGTTTAATTCTAATTACTTAGGACTAAAGTATCCCATAAAATTTTTAAACTTTAAATTACAGTCAACTACCAAAGGTTGAATATTAAAAATAGGACTGCAGGCTCAGTTTCGGAGTTGAAAATTTAGTATAAATACCATATGCATATGTTAGAAAGTAGTCATAACCACTGTATAATCATCAAAAAACTGAAAGCAAAAAAATCACATTAAGCCATACTGATATCAAAATGGCCTGGTTTTGGACAGCTTTATCAGTGATCGCATTTCTATATGCACTTCAAAGAGTACTAAGCCTGCCAAAGAGGAAAAAGATGCCCCCGAGTCCAATCGGGCTCCCGATTATAGGCCATCTCCACCTCTTGGGGAAGAAGCCTCACCGTAATTTACGCGATCTAGCCCGAAAACACGGCCCGCTCATGCACCTCCGGTTCGGGTTCGTGGACATGATCGTGGCGACGAGCCCTGCTGCGGCCGAGCTGCTCCTCAAGACACACGATCTTAATTTCTCGAGCAGGCCCCGACACGAGACCTCCAAGTACGTGAGCTACGAGCAGAGGAACCTCGTTTTCGGGACGTACGGCCCATATTGGAGGAACATGAGAAAGCTGAGCACCCTGGAGCTGCTGAGCAATCTCAGAATCAACCAATTTAGGGACATGAGGGAGAGAGAGGTGGGCCTGATGGTGGATGAACTCAGACAGGCTGCTCAGGAGCGCCGAGTTGTGGATGTGAGTACCAGAGTGTTGGCCCTGAATAAGGATATGAATTCTTTGATTGTTTTCGGGAATAAGTATTCTGAGGGGAGCATGAATGAGAAGGGGTTTAAGGCTGTGATGGTGGAGACTTTGGAGGTTTCCAGTAAATTCAACATGGCTGACTATTGGCCGTATATTGGGAAGCTCGATCTTCAGGGACTGAATCGTAGGATGAAGGCCCTCGCGAAGGTTTTCGACGGGATTTTGGAGAGAATTATTGACGAGCATATTCAGAACAGAGACAAGAAGAAGCAGACCAAGGACTTTGTTGATACCATGATGGAAATCATGGACTCCGGAGAAGCTGGATTCGAATTCGACCGCCGCCATGTCAAGGCCGTGCTCCTGGTACGTACATATAATTTAAATTTCTATAATTTACATATAGTTTTGTAATTATCAAACTATAAGGAGATAGGTACTGAATATAGAAGAGTATTCTTTGTATAGGATTTGTTCTTAGCAGGGACAGACACTTCGGCAACAACAGTAGAATGGGCACTGTCAGAACTCATTAGGCACCCACATATAATGAAGAAACTCCAAAAAGAATTGGAATCGGTGGTGGGCATGGATAGAATGGTAGACGAATCACATCTCGACAAATTGCAATACTTGGACTTAGTGGTGAAGGAAACACTAAGGCTCCATCCGGTGGTGCCCTTGTTAGTCCCACACATGGCCATCGAAGATTGTGTGGTTGACGGTTTCTACGTACCAAAAGGAACGCAAGCCATAGTGAACGTATGGGCTATCGGGAGAGACCCTAATGTGTGGCCTGATCCTGAAACTTTTTCACCTGAGAGGTTTATGAATAGCAATATAGACCTAAAGGGGCAACATTTCCAACTCTTACCGTTCGGTTCTGGCAGAAGGGGTTGCCCCGGGACACAGCTAGGACTCATCGAGGTTAAATCCGTGTTGGCACAATTGGTGCATTGCTTTGATTTGGAGCTTCCAGATGGTAAAAAGCCTAGTGATCTCGACATGGAGGAGCACTTTGGTGTGGTCGTTGCCAGAGATAACCATCTTATGGCCATCCCACATTTTCGATTGAGCCTTTAATAATTGATCAACAATCCAGCCCTGTACTCTCTTTGCTTCCAAATAAACCAATAATTTCTTGAAGAAGTTATTGGTGTTTCTCATGTTATCCTTGTTATTGTTTAATTGGTACGCTCTTAAATGTTTTGGCAGTTATAACGCACATGCAGTGAATAATGAGTCGATAGTTTAATCGCGTGAATCGCCTTTGTAATTTATAGTTTGTGGCTTTTGCATTTATTTTATCAATGGAGAAGAATTTGAGTTATTGTGTACAATTGATAGAATTTTCATGCGACTCTTCGTATAAATTTCAGGATTGCGAATTGTCTATAAGAAATTCAGAATTGTTGTTATTTTGAGTGATTGATTATGATATTTGTTGAATGACTATCTAGTTTAAATTAAGCTTAAATTGTTAGAGAGAAAGAGTGGAATTCAACACAAACTCCTTTAAGCTTTAAACCCCTTCTTATCATGTGCGAGCTCGTCTCTTTTCATTAATAATACCAAACTTTTGACAATATTCCACAAACAAGTTCGAGTCATATTCACAACTTCCGTTTGATCGTACTCTTTTAAGTTTCTTACCAGTTTGATTTTTAGCTTCATTCTTAAAAATGATAAATTTTTCAAGTGCTTCATTTTTATGTTTCATTAAGTAAACATAACAATATCTACTGCAATTATTTATAAAATTGATAAAGTATGTTCCGGCCTCTTGTTAAGACCCGTTTGAACTCACAAATATCTATGTATGCTAAATCACAAGAAGCTTTTAGTATTTGATATAAATATTTGATTTGTAAAATTGTCTTGTATGGTACAATAATTATCCATATGACATGTATGATTTTGAGTATTGAATATGCACATTGCCTCAAATGACTTAAATGATCATGAATAAATCGAACTGTAAAAAAGATATCATTATTTAAGGGCAAAATGATAAATTAACAATCCAACTACGATCATCAATGTTTTCAAAATCGGGCTGGTTCGGTCCGAAACACCCTCCAAAATCGGAGCTGGCTTGGCCCGCCGGGAATCGGTCAAAACTGGTGAAAAATCGGTCGAACCGGTTCGGCGGGCCACCATTTTTTTTTTCTGGAATTAAACTTAAAGCATGAAGAAAAAACAGAATTCTCTGCCTGCCTCCTCACGCCTCTGTATTCTCTGCACAAACCACCTGCTCTGCTACCGCTCGCCGCTCTGCCTCGCGTCGTTACTCAGCCGGCCTGCTAGTAAGTAATAGTAAGTTTTCTGTTTTTCATTTTCTCCCCCAATTTAACCTCTCTTTTTATGTTTTATTTCCTGTATAGAGAGAGAGAGAGAGAAATAAGTAGACACAGAGATAGAGATAGAGAGAAAGAGAACGAGAAAGGGAGTAGGAGAGGGTGGGAGTGTTCTGGACAGAGAGAGAGAAGGGTGAGATATATTGATTTTTATTTTTTATTTTCTGTAGAGAGAGAGAGAGAAGAGAGAGAGAGAGAGAGAGAGAGAGAGAGAGAAGAGAAAGGGAGTGGGAGTGGGTGGGAGTGTTCTGGAGAGAGAGAGAGAGAGAAGGGTGATATATATTGATTTTTATTTTTTATTTTCTATAGAGAGAGAGAGAGAAAGACCGAGAGAGAGAGAGAGTGGGAGTGGGAGTGGGTGAGAATTTTCTGGAGGGAGAGAGAGAGAGAGAGAGAAAGGGTGAGATATATTGATGATATTAATTATAATAATGCATTAATTGATGTTATTAATAATAATAATACTAATTATAATAATTTGTAATTCGTAATCAATACTCTTTGTTAACTTTTGTATAATGTGTACTTATTGTAAACAACTTGTCTTGAATGTTAAAATTTTCTTATTTAGTTTTTATTTTATTATTATTATTATTATTGGATTTTCTCTAATTTTTTTAATGTATTTATGATTTTTTAATATGAAAAATTAATTTAATAATTATTACATATTTATGACGTCACACCGATTGAACCGGTGGTCGAACCGATCGAACCGATAACTAGTAAGGCCGCCGGTTCAGTGTCCGGTCCGATTTTCAGAACATTGACGATCATATTGTCTCCAACGCTCCTCCTAACTTCCACAACACAATACATTACATCGGGGCCTAAGGAAATCTAGAGAAGTCCCACATGCATTTTACTACTCCCAATCAATTGAGTATGAAGAGTGACTGAATATATGCATTAATATGTGAAATCAAAATGTGTGATCTTATAACCAAAAAAAAAAAAAAAAAAAAAAGAAGTGTAATCCATTCTTTTAGACAATTGAAGCTTATCTATTCTTTGATGTGAATCAGTATGTAATTGGCCATGTTGTGTACTTATGTTTAGATAAGTCATGACCCAAATTTATTTTTCACTAATTAAAAATTGATAAATTTTGAGTCATGAAAGTCTGCATCTGTATATTGGTCTCACTAAGTTCTTAGAACTTACCATTTTTGCTACCAGTAAAAAAAAAAAAATGTGTCTTTTCTGGCGAACATCCTCCACTGAAAATTTCCCGTGAAAAAGCTGCGAAATTTTGGCAAACGCTTTTCAAGAATCAGGTGAAAAGTCCGCCATATTTTCGATGAAAATATTAATGAAAATGAACGTGCCAATTTTTTCGGTGGAAATGCGGCTGCAATTTCTATCGGAATTTTTTAAACAATAAATAAATAACCTTTTTAATAATAAACTGTTCAGTGGCTTTTTGACTAAGGCATCCCACCGAATTGCTATTAAGAGATTCCGACAGAAGTGGCCGTCGGAATGTCACCAAAATTATTTTATTTTTGTTTTCTTCTCTTTTTGAGATATTCTAGTGGCCTTGCAGTTGATGGATTACGTCGAAATATTTTAAAATTATGTTTTAGTTTCCGGCTGTCATCCCGCCTTAATGTCACTAGAATATTTAATTTTCTTTTTTTTTTACATATTATTTATTATTTTTTTGTATAGACCGGCGGATATTTGGTGGTTGCCTCGCCAAAAATTTAAAAATAATTCCGGAGGGCTTTTCTTGTCAAAATGCTGCTAGTTTTCTTGAATAAAATCATAGCCCCAATGTTTTTTCCTCTCTCTCTCTCTCTGCCGCCGACGTCATCTCTTCCTCTTCCGTCGTCGTTGCCCTAAAAGTGAGAGATCTATGGTCCAGAACAAGACTCGACAAAATCAATGAGATATAATTTCAGAAAGTAAGACTTGGGAATTTTCTTTGTTTTTTGTTTTTTGTTTGTTCTTGTTGGCGATTAAATTTTGTTCAATTAAAAATTGATAAGTGGAAATTAAAATACTAAATATTAATTAGCTTTTCTATTAATTTGGAATTTTCTAAATTTAATTCCTATGTTTAATAGTTAATTTTAATTAATATTTTAATACTTATTTTATCAGCGAATGCGGCATCGCCATATGTCAATATGAAGTGTCACGATTAATTAAATCAAATCGTGCAGCTCGAAAGTCCAAAACTAATCAAACGATGACAAGTGTCGCATTTAGTTACGTGGACCAATTAAATCATGATACGCAACTAATATTTCTCTTTTTAAAGATATTTATATTAAAGAGAAAAATACCCAAAAAGTCGGTAGTCATCCGCAAACCCTGCATAATTCGGGGCTAAAAAAAAGGACATCAAGAAGTTTTCAAGAGCAAGAGAAGCCAAGAAGATCCCGAAGTTCTCTCAAGTTAAGCTTAAGAAGATTCGTGAAGATCAAAGGCGAAATTATAATAGTTTTTTTGAAGATTATTTTTCACTAAATTATATTCTTTTTCCTTCAAATTTGAAATATTTGTCATATATTTGTCTTGTCTTGTAATTTTTGATTTGCGGACTCGAAATTTTGTGTAAACGGTTCTGTTGGAAGTGTGCGTTTGTGTGTGTAAGATTTATTAGAAATGTGATGTACCCAGGTGAAGCGCGTATATTCATCAACAATAGTAAGAAAATATATGTTATTGCTCATTTTTTTTAGTTTTGCTTCCATTCAATTCAATGCGAAAATAAAGCATTTTGTTCGGATAATGCCGAAAGAGTTACAGTTCACTCAATTTTTTTTAACAACCTTGCGATGTTACATCAATTTTCCTGTGTTGAACGTCCCCAACAAAATTCTATCGTGAAACGAAAACATCTAACACCTTCTTAACGCTGCATGGTCCTTATACTTTCAGTCATATGTCCCTATTTCTTTTTGGTTAGGATGTATTCTTACAGCTACATTTTTTTTCTACAGAACCGCTTCCACCATATTGAACAACAAATCTCCATTTGAACTCTTATATCTCAAACTAGTGGACTACTCTTCTTTTTGGGTTTTTGGGTGCCTTAGCTTTGTGCCTACCTTGTCCTCTCATAGATTTAAATTTCACCCACGGGCTACATATTGTGTTTTCATGGGATATCCTCCGGGGATTGAAGATTATAGATTGTTTGATCTTGCCACTAAACAATTCATCGTATCACGTGATATTGTATTTCATGAAACAATTTTTCCCTTTCATGATAGCTCATTTTCATCCTTAGTTCTAGATCCATTTTTGTAAAATTTGAACTGTAACATCAACGTGAAGAGAAGGAGCATGGAAGAACAATTTCTGTTTTCATTTTTCTGACTTCTAACTGTAATTAGTTGAAGCCCAACTGTTTATACAAAAAGGGAGATAATCCCCTACTATGCGCCTAAGCCATTTTACATTGTGAAAAAAAAAGGTTACTAACCCAACTAATAGAAACGTGCTTTACAGAGGAAAGAAACGCTGGAAAGAAATAACAACTAAGCTAACTAAAATAACTAACTTGACAGCTAAAGAAAACAAAAGCTGGATAAATTACATTTTGACACCAACTTTTACACCCCCCCCTCAAGTTGGCGCTTCAGGGACAAAAACGAAGCCCAACTTGGAAATCAACCTGTGGAAAACTGGACCATCCAAGTTCTTTGTGAAGAAATAGGCGAGTTGGTTATCAGAGCTAAAATGGAGTAAGAAGATGAAGCCTTCCTTAAACTTGTTCCGCACAACATGACAGTCAATTTCCAAATGTTTGGTTCTTTCGTAGGAAGACGGGGTTTTCAGTTATGTGAATGGCGGCTTTGTTGTCACAATGAAGAGGTATTGGCAGAGACATCGTGACCTGAAAATCTTGTAGCAGAGAAGTTGTCCAAATCAGTTCGCATACAGTCATAGCAAGGCTCCTTTATTCGGCTTCACATGATGAATGAGAGACAGTATTTTGCTTCTTGGTTTTCCAAGAAACCAGGGCATTCCCCAAGAAAACACAATACCCTGTAGTCGATTTTCTAGTAATGGGGCAAGTGGCCCAATCGGCGTGTGAATATGCGCTCATATGAAGATTATTTGCTGCAGGGAGAAAGAGACCACCCGAAGTATGACCCTTGAGATAGCGCAAAACGTACATAGCAGCATCCCAGTGTGACTGCCTTGGTCGATTGACAAACTGGCTAAGCTGCTGAATGACAAAACATATATCGGGTCGTGAGAGGTTTAGGTATAATAACCTGCCAACAAATCGTCTATACTGATCTGGATGAGCGAATAGCAGGCTATCATCATCTGTGAACTTGTGACCTCGAGGTAGTGGAGTGTTAGCCGGCTTGAGATTGTTAACACCTGCGTCAGTAAGAATATCCAAAATGTATTTTCTCTGAGTAATCACTGTTCCAGTAGAGCTTCGGGCGATTTCAAGACCAAGGAAGTACTTAGCAAACCCCAAATCCTTTATAGTGAAAGCATCATGAAGGAATTGCTTGAGTTTTTGGATCTCTTGGACATCAGAACCAGTGACAAGTACATCATCAACATACACAATTAAACCAAGGTAAGAGGTAGGAGTTTGTCTAAAAAATAGACAATGATCATGAGCTGATTGTTGCATCCCATATTCAAGCAATTTTGCAGTGAACTCATGGTTCCACTGTCGAGAGGCCTACTTTAAGCCATATAATGACTTCCTGAGCCTACATACCTAACCTGGACTAGCCTTGGAATACCCCTTTGGAGGTAATAAGTAGACCTCCTCATCAAGATGCCCATGAAGAAAGGCATTGTTAATATCAAGCTGGAAGATAGGCCAACCATGAGCAGTAGCAATCGTAAGAAAGATTCTGACGGTTACCAGCTTGGCAACTGGAGAAAAACTATCGAAATAATCAATCCCAAAGACTTGGTTGAACCCCTTTGCCATTAACCTTGCTTTGTATCTTTCAACAGTGCCATCAGGATTGAACTTTACCTTAAACACCCACTTTGATCCTATGGCTTGTTTACCCGGTGGGAGCATACACAATTCCCAAGTTTTATTCTCTTCAAGAGCATTGAGTTCTTTTGCCATAGCTTCTCTCCATTCAATGTGTTTTACTGCTTGTTTATAAGAGACAGGTTCTATAACACTTGACACATTTGCCATAAAGGTAACATAATGAGGAGCAAACTGAAAGGCATCAGTGTTAATAAAAGGGTTAGTATTCACTTGATTGCAGACATAATCTTGTAACCAAGAAGGGTGTTTCTTGGTCCTAAAACTGGATCTAACGGGTGGTTGGTTGGTAGTAGGACCTTCTAAAGTATGTAAAGGAGCAGAAGAGGGATGAAGAGCTTGAGGGGAAGTCTCAGGAGGAGGATCAGGTGAGGAATGCATGTGTGCAGGGGAACAAGTAGTAGGTGTGGCAGGGTCAGTGATGTCTGAGACTGAGTGGGACAAAACTAAAGTGTCTGACACTGGTGGGAAATGCTTGTAAGGAAAGATATCTTCATGAAAATGCACATCTCTAGAGAAGAACACAGAGTGAGTTAAGGTGTTGTAGAGTTTATAGCCTTTATGACTTGAAACATAACCCACAAATATACACTTGTGTGCTCTAGCAGCAAATTTATCCTTATGAGGGGTTGTGTCAACTGCATAACACAAGCAACCAAAGGTTTTGAAATGACTGTAGGAGGGAGGTTTATGAAAAAGAACTTCAAACGGTGTTTTCCAATGCAAGATAGCTTGTAGGTAACCTATTTATGATATAAGTAGCTGTAAGCACAGCCACTCCCCAAAATTTTGAAGGTAAGGCTGACTCAAACATGATGGCTCTAGCAATTTCAAGCAAATGCTTATGTTTTCTTTCAACAACTCCATTCTGTTGTGGAATATGCGGGCATGTTCTTTGTTGAATAATGCTTCTTTCTGAGAAAAGCTTATGACATTGGTCATTGATGAACTCAGTGCCATTGTCTGACCTTACAGTCTTAACTTGACAACTGAACTGGGTGGATATGAGGTTAAGAAAGGTTGTCAAAGTAGTAAATGTAAGCTACTTATGGGGCAAAAGATATGTCCAAGTGCACCTACTGAAATCATCTATAATGGTAAGAAAATAATGTGCTCCTGAAATGGATGGTTTTCTATAAGGTCCCCAAAGGTCAATGTGAATGATCTCAAAAATAGATGATGTGTTTATTTGGTGCTTAGGGAAGGGGAGTTTGTGTTGCTTCGAGATGTGACATATTTCACAATGATTCATGTCAGTTTGTGCAGATTTGGTGAACCAGTCAAGGTGTTGTAAAGTACTGGGAGAACTGTGTCCTAGTCTCTTGTGCCAAAGCACTGAAGGTTCATTAGCTTTATTTGAAGTTGTAAATCCTTTACAAGTGTCATGAACAGGTAAAGAATTACAAATGTGACTACTAACTAAGCTGTGAGATACACCAGAGGAATGCAAACAAGATGAATAGGAACTATTACAGTGACTGCCATTGTCAAGATTTCTGGCATTATTGAAGGATGAACTAAATGAGGTTTGATCCAAAACATACAGAGATCCTAGTAGTCTACCAACAACAACCACCTCTTTAGTCCTCTGGTCCTGTAGTACACAACAGGAAGAAAGGAAGTTAAAGGCCAAATTGGAAGTTCTAGCTAACTGACCAATAGATAAGAGGTTATATTTAAAGGTAGGAACATGTAGAACTTCCTTCAAAACAAGGCTTGGTGCAAGTGGTACTTCTCCAGTGTGTGTAATGGGTTGGGTAGATCCATCAGACATGTATACTGGAATGGGTTTAGGAAGTATGGTTGGGTGCTGGTGGTTTGGTGCTGGAGAAGTTCAAGGTCATGGCACATATGGCTTGAGGCTCCTGTGTTAAGTATCCATATATCCGGTCTCTTAAAATCAAGGCAGGAAAACACATGTTTAAGAGCATTACCTGCAAAGTTCATTGCAAAATTCACATGTTGTGTTTCTGCTGCTCCGAATGTGACCAGTTTGCACCAGAACTTCTAGGATCCTTGGGTGGATCTAGTGGAGTCTCAACATGATCAGGCATGTTAGCATTCACCCTCTTGTGCCAATTCTGTCCACTATTAATACCTTTACTTTCGTTCAGCTGTTTGTACCAATCCGGCACACCATGAAGCTTAAAACATGTATCTTTTGAGTGACCAGCAGTGTTACAATTCTCATAATATCTATCTCCACGTTTTTTGAAGAAACGTCTTCCATAGGACTTGTTTAAGGCATTTTTAGCCAGCAACGCAGTGTTTTCACCATTGTCATTGAGATTAATGTGTACCTCTCTTTGAGATTCAATCCTTTGAATGATTGAATAAGCTTTGTTCACTGACGGCAGTGGCTCCATCACCAGGATCTGATTTCTAACCGCATCATAACTCTCATTGAGTCCCATTAGAAATTGTATCAACATGTCTGAAGATTGATTCTCTTCCACAAATGTCATAATTCCACAAGTGCAACCACATACACATCGTGGCATAGCATTTAAGCAAGACAACTCATCCCAAAATCCTTTGAACTTATTGAAATACGCAGCCAGAGTCATACTTCCTTGTGAAATCGAGCTAATCTCTCGTTTCAATTGATACAGCATTGGACCATTACACTAGCCATATCTCTGCTCCAATTCCAGCCACAAATCTCTAGCACTATCAATATACAAAAAACCAGAGACCATTTCCTTGCTAATGGAGTTTAAAATCCAAGATATCACCATGCTATTTACGCGTCTCCATTGTTTGAAAGTCGGTTCACCACTACCAGGTTTAGAGATGGATCCATCTATAAATCCTAACTTCATCTTCGCCTCTAATGCAATTTTGACAGATCTGCTCCAAGTAAGGAAGTTCTTTCCATTTAGTGGAATAGTAACAAGAATCATACCTGGATTATCCGAATTATGCAACGTCAAAGCTTCATCAATGGTGTCCGCCATGCGTAAATCACTTATTTCTTGGATGAATAACTGTTGAAATCGAAATTTGATAACTCAAACTTCTACATAGAGTAAGGTGAAAAAACAGATCTGAAGATAGATCTGAAGTAAGATCCAAGGGATCACCAAAAAGCGAGAGTCAATAAACCCTAAGCTCCGATACCATGTAAAATTTGAACTGTAACATCAACGTGAAGAGAAGGAGCATGGAAGAACAATTTATATTTTCCATTTTTCTGACTTCTAACTGTAATTAGTTGAAGCCCAGCTATTTATACAAAAAGGGGGATAATCCCCTACTATGCGCCTAAGCTATTTTACATTGTGAAAAAAAAAACGTTACTAACCCAACTAATAGAAACGTGCTTTACAGAGGAAAGAAATGCTGGAAAGAAATAACAACTAAGCTAACTAAAATAACTAACTTGACAGCTAAAGAAAACAAACACTGGATAAATTACATTTTGACACCAACTTTTACAATTTTCTTAGCTTTCTTTACCTCTTTCTACACCTGATGTTCCACCCCCTCCCCTCTTATATCTCCAACTGGTCTTTACCTACTCCTCCACCTTCTCTCCATCGGTCTACTAGAGTTCACAAGCCTCCTCCTTATTTACATGATTTCCATTGCAATCTGAACCCCCATTGGTTCTTCTCCTCTTTATCCATTGGCCAATCATATTTTCTATATTGGTTTATCTTCTTCTTTCAAAGCTCTCGCATTCAGGATCTCCACTCATGTTGAACCTCAATTCTACCACCAAGCTGTCACTTTTTCTCAAGGCCATGAAAAATGACTTAGAAGGGTATAAAAAAATGAACCTCAAATCCATGAAAAACTCGGTCTGCTGTCCCTGTTCGTTCTGGCAAATAGTCAATCGGATGGCATTGGGTTTATAAAATCAAGGTTAATTTGGATGGCAACATTGAGTGATATAAAGCTCGTTTGGTTGCCAAGGGGTATACTTAATAAGAAGTAGTGATCTTTACGGATACATTTTCCCCTGTTGTAAAGTTAGTAACAGTTAAGGTTTTGGTTGCTTTGGCTAGTTTCCAACAAAGGCATCTCATTTAATTGGATGTTGCCAACACTTTTCTAATTAGGGGTCTTCATGAAGAGGTATACATGGGTTTACCTCCTAGTTATAAAAGGTAAGGGAAGACTTCTTCTTCCAATCAGAAACTTGTGTGCAAGTTATACAAATCCATCTATGGATTACGCTATGGTTCAAGGCAGTGGTATTCTAAATTCTCAATTCTACCACCAAGCTGTTGGATAGAGGCCATGAAAATGAGTTAGATGCCATAAAACTTAGTCTGTTGTCCTTCTTCCTCTTGGAAAACAGTCAATCGGACGGCGTTAGGTTTATAAAATCAAGGTTAATTCGGATGGTAGCATTGAGTGATATAAAGCTCATTTGGTTGTCAAGAGGTATACTCAACAAGAAGGAGTGATCTTTATGGATACAATTTCCCCGGTTGCAGAGTTAGTAACAGTTAAGGTTTTACTTGCTTTGGCTAGTTTCCAACAATGGCATCTCATTCAATTGGATGTTACCAATGCTTTTCTAAATAGGGGTCTTCGTGAAGAGGTATACATGGATTTACTTCCCGGTTCTAAGAGATGGGGGGAGACTTCTTCTTCCAATCAGAAACTTGCCTGCAAGTTACACAAATCCATCCATGGATTAGCTAAGCTTCAAGGCAGTGGTATTCCAAATTCTCCTAGGCTCTCATTGCTCTCGGTTTTGTGCAATCAAAGGCTGATTACTCCTTGCTCACTAAAGGTTTTGGTCCAACTTTTATTGTGCTATTGGTGTTTGTAGATGATATCATAATTTCATGACCTTCTTTGCCGTTAATTAAAACCCTCAAACATTCTTTGGAAGCTCAATTCAAGCTCAAGGATTTAGGACTCTTGGAAGTATTTTCTTGGCCTTGAAATTGCCTGTTCACCAGCTAGGATTGCTCTTTCCCAACGAAGCTATTCCTTGCAGCTCTTTTACGATATAGGGTTGCAAGTAAGTCAACCAACACTCCTAGGATCTTTCTACTAAACTTATCACTACTGATTGTGATGTGTTGGAGGATATGACTCAATATAGAAGGTTATTTGGGTATCTCTTATACTTAACTCGTTCGTGTCCTAATATTGCATTTGTTGCCTAGCCTTTGAGTCAGTTTGTAGTTCAACCTCAGGTTCCTCATCTTCAGGCAATTCACCATTTACTTAGCTATCTAAAGTCTCATCCGGGGCAAGGTATATTCTTCTCTTCTACCTCTTCCACTACAGAAAAAACGCCGGATTCTGGCGGAATTATTCCAGGGGAATATTCCGCCGGAGTCAAAAAAAATTAATTAAAAATCGGGGAAAATTCGGGGGAAAATTTCCCCCGATTTTTTTTAATTTTTTAATTAAAAATCGGGGGAAAACCAGGGGAAAATTTTTCCCGTTTTTTTTTTGAATTTTTTTAATTAAAAACTAGGGGAAATTCGGGGAAAAATTTCCCCCGATTTTTTTTTGAATTTTTTAAATTAAAAACCGGGGGAAAATTTTCCCCGATTTTTTATTTTGAATTTTTTAATTAAAAATCGGGGGAAATCCAGGAGAAAATTTCCCCCGATTTGTTTTTTGATTTTTTTTAATTAAAAATCGGGGGAAGTCCGGTTAATTTCCCCTGATTTTTTTTTAAATTTTTTTTAATTAAAAATTTAATATTACTATATATTTAGGCAAAATAATAAACAAGTATGGAAGTAGCTCAATGGCAAGGTATTAGATTTGTATCCAAGAGGTCCCAACTCTGAGTCCATGCAAAAGCAAAATTTATTTAAATTTTTTTAGAGTAAACCGGGGAAAATCCGTGGAAAAATTTCCCCCGATTTTTTTAAATTTTTTTTTAATTAAAAACCGGAGGAAACTTTTTAAATTTTGGAGGTCATTTTTTTAATTTTTTTTTAAATATTTTTTAATTAAAAACTTAATATTACTATATCTTTAGGCCAAACAATAGGCAAGCTTGGAAGTATTTCAATGACAAGGTATTAGATTTGTATTCAAGAGGTCCCAAGTTCAAGTCCAAGCAAGAGCATAATTTCTTTAAAGTTTTTTAGAGCAAACCGGGGGAATATTCCGCTAGAGGAATTTTTTTTAAAATAATAATATTGTATGTATAAAACTAAAAATAGAAGTATAACTAGAAAGTTGTAGAGATAGCTTAGTGGCAAAGCATGACATATCTTTCCTTGAGGTCCTAGGTTCAAATCCAACTAACTACAAATTTTTTTTTTAAAAAACACTCTTTGGGGAAATATATATAATTTCAATATAAATGATGTTAATATTACTTCTACTATTTTGTTTCCTTAAAAATTGTGATTGTTTATTCAATATTTTTTCTTTTAACAAATTAAAAGAATATATACATATGTTTATATAGTATGGCCTCGTTTGCTTTCCGATATTAGCCGAGAAAATGCCTTCACATCTCAGCTAATCTCGGCTAATTTATTGTTTGGTTGCCAAGATTATAATTGCGGGCCTTTACCTAATCTCGCAAAGCCCGCAATGTGATGGTCTAATCTCGAGATTATAATCTCAGGGGAGGAGGTGAGATTGAGTCTTGGCTTCCCGATATTAACTATTCAACACTTTGAATTGACCATTTTATCCTTTGTTTTACCCTTACTTTTACAAATTTATTATTATTAATTATTTTTATACTTTATAATATATAATTTTATTAAATAATAATAATAATTAATTATTTATTTTTATACTTTACAATATGTAATTTTATTAAATAATAATAATTATTATTATTATTATTATTAATTATCAAGAATAATAATAATTAATTAATTTTATACTTTACAATATATAATTTTATTAAATAATAATAATAATTAATATTATTATTATTATTAATTATCAGTAATAATAATAATTATTATTTTTATACTTTACAATAATTAATTTTATTAAATAATAATAATATTAATTATCAGTAATAATAATTATTATTTTTATACTTTACAATATGTAATTTTATTAAATAATAATAATAATTATTATTATTATTAATTATCAATAATAATACTTAATTATTTTTATACTTTACAATATGTAATTTTATTAAATAATAATAATATTATTATTAATTATCAGTAATAATAATACTTATTATTTTTATACTTTACGATAAGTAATTTTATTAAATAATAATAATAATTAATAATATTATTATTAATTATCAATAACAATAATAATTAATTATTTTTATATTTTACAATATGTAAGTTTATTAAATAATAATAATAATATTAATTATCAGTAATAATAATTATTATTATTTTTATACTTTACAAATTATAATTTTTTTAAATCATAATAATTAATATTATTAATAATAATATTATTATTAATTATCAATAATAATTATTATTTTTATACTTTACAATATGTAATTTTATTAAATAATAATAATAATTAATAATAATATTATTATTATTATTAATTATCAGTAATAATAATAATTATTAGTTTTATACTTTACAATATGTAATTTTATTAAATAATAATAATAATAATTATTATTAATATTATTATTAATAATAATTATCAATCACAATAATTAATTATTTTTATACTTTACATTATGTAATTTTATTAAATAAAGATTATTATTATTAATTATCATTATTTAATAAAATTACAAATAATATTATTAATTATCATTATTTAATATATATATATATATGTATATGTGGTTTTTAATTTATTTTTTTCTTAATTTATGTGGCACCAAGTTTTAAAAAACTTTAACAATCAAGGGTAAATATGTAATTGTACTCTAATCTTACTTTGAATCTTATTTAATTGTGGATACCAAACCACCACATGCGCAATATGTACAATCATTCTACTTAGTTAATCTTGGACACCAAACAACCATTATAATTAATCTAAATCTCGGCTAATCTTGAGCCAAGAGACAAGCTCCAATTAACGAATCTCGCAAAGCAAACGGAGCCTATATGTTCGTATAGTATATAGAATATATATATATATATTTATATAGTCTCAATACTATCTTTTAACTATTATTATTTATACTTTCTTTTAATTATGTGTAATATATTTATAGGTATACATATGTTTATATTGTATATATATGTTTATATAGTATTTATAATATATATCTTTGTATAGTATCAATACTATCTTTTAACTATTATTATTTATACGATCTTTTAATTATGTATATAATATACTTATAGGTATACATATGTCTATATAGTATATATAGTATATATAATCTATATGTTTATATAGTATCAAACTACATTTTAACTATTATTATTTATGCAAGATTTTAATTATGTATAATATATTTATAGGTATACATATGTTTATATAGTATATATATATATATATATATTTAACTAGTATTATGTTTAATTAGTTATGATATATTTATTGGAATACATATGTTTGTATAGTGTATATATATATGTTTATGTAGTATATATAATATATAAGTTTATATAGTATCAATACTATTAGCAGACAAAACTATTTATAAAAATTACACTATAGAAAAAAAGGCAAATTCCGGCGGAAAATTCAGGCGGAAATCCAGCGGAATCATGTTCGCCGGAAAAAATTGGCCCCGGAATGGCGTTTTCGGCCGGAATTCCGCCAGAGAGATCGTCCAGTGGAAATCTGGCGGAAATTTTCCGCCGGAGAGACCATCCGGCGGAATTCCGGCGGAATTTTCCACCGGATTACCTTTGACGGTCAACGTCGGTGGCCGCCGGACCGCCCCCCATCCCGCCGTCACCGCCCGACCGAACCGCCGCCGTCGCCGTCGCCGCCCCACAGGACCATCGCCGCGTGGCCGCCAGCCCCGCCGCTGCCCGATCGCCGCCGTTTCTGCCCCACCGGATCGCCGCGGCCGCCAGCCCCGCCGCTGCCCGAACGCCGCCGCATCCACCACCGCACCGGCCGCTGCTGGAATAGTAACTCCCAAAATGTGCAAATATTTGTAATTGAGGGAATTCGAACTCGTGACCTAAAATACAAATATTCCAACCTTGAGGTCACCAGTTTGAATTCCCTCAATTACAAATATTTGCATATTTTGGGAGTCACTATTCCAGCGGCGGCGGTGGTGGCGAAGATCGGGCAGTGGCGGGGACTGGCTGTAGCGACGGTCCGACGACGGTAGTCTTGTGAGGCGGCGACGGTGGTCCGGTGGCCACCGGCATTGACGGTGAACGGTAATCCGCCCGGCGGAAATTTCCACCGGAATTCCAATCCGGCGGAAATTTCCGACGGAAAACGTCATTCTGGGGCCATTTTTACCGACAGATATGATTCCGCCAGTTTTTCGCTAGATTTAGCATTTTCCGGCAGAAATCCCGCCGATTTTTCCCCCAATTTTTGCCCTTTTTTCCTGTAGTGTTCATTACAATTGAAATCTTTTTCGGATGCTGATTAGGCTTCTTGTCCTAACACTCGATGTTCTACTATGGGTTTTAATATTTTTCTTGGCCACTCTTTGGTCTCTTGGAAAGAAAAGAAGCAGACCACCATTTCTCGTTCATTTGCTGAGGCAGAATATCGGGCTATTGCTATTGCTACTTGTGAATTAATTTGGCTTCAACAATTATTGCAGGATTTTCATGTTTGTCCAACGCCTACTACTGTCCTGTATTGCGACAATCCAGTGGCTCTACACATTGCCTCTAACCCAATTTCATGAGCGTACAAAACATATTGAAGTAGGTCGTCATTTTGTTAGGGATAACATTGTTGATGGATCAATAAAGCTTCTTCTTGTTCGTGGATGATATGTTTTCCAGCGAGCCAAATGATGCCTTTGCTGAAAGATTTGGAATTTACACAAAATACTTTGCCTACTTACATAAAACTACACCAAAAATTAATAGCTTTTTGTTTCTGATTAGGAAACCTGATTTGGGGCAGATTTTGAGGGTCTTTTAGTAAGGATGGCAACAGGGAGGGTTTGGCCAAATTGATAACTCTATTTTATAGAGTTATTTTGGAGCTAAAGTTAATAATATCGGACCCAAATTAAGTTACCGTGCTAATTCTTGGATTAAGAAACTTTAATTTAGTTTAATTATTTTCGCCCCGTTTTGTAGAGACGATTTTGGAAAAAGAAAGCAAAAAGATAGTGAAAAAATACATTTGGGAAGACCCCACCTAAGCGATAACCAAGATCGCCTAGGCGGCACCGAAGGAAGGGGGAACCAATTCTAGGGGCGTGGCCGCCTAGGCCCCAACCAGCACCCGTAGGCGGTACTGAGGAACTCTAGTTAGACATTTTCCAGAGAGCTCGCCGCCTAGGCCCCAACCAACACCCTTAGGCGGTACCGAGGAACTCTAGTTAGACATTTTCCGAAGAGCTCGCCGCCTAGGCGGAGGCGGTTAATGGGAAGTCACAGAATTTCTGTATCTGACGTTTTTATCTTAAAAAGGGCAGTTTTTGGGGAAAAAAAGGGGGGGGGGAGTTCTAGACAGAGAGAGAACGTTGAGGGCAGAATATAGATCTGAATCGCAGAAGAAGTCTTAGAGAAGGAGATTTGCTCCACAACCGAGTTATTCATGTCTAATTTCTGTATAGTTTTTGCCGTAAATTCTGTTTGTATAGGTGAACTAAACTAGTTTCTAGGTTTTTTGATGCAACCTTATATGGATTGTGATAGAACTTTATGAATCTCTATTACGTACTCTGAATCTCAATTGCTTTGTTTTGGTCTTAATTAGGCCTACCAATGGGTAGGGTTTTACCCTACTCTAACCCTAACCCTAACCCTAACCTTAAAAATACCCGATTAAACATACCTTATACCCTATCCTACCCTGTCCTACCCTATTTAAATACTTACCTATTGGGTACATGATAAAAAGGGATTTAAAGCTTAAAGGAGTTTGTGTTGAATTCCACTCTTTCTCTCTAACAATTTAAGCTTAATTTAAACGAGACAGTCATTCAACAAATATCATGATCCATCACTCAAAATAACACCAATTCTGAATTTCTCATAGACAATTCGCAATCCTGAAATTTATACGAAGAGTCGCATGAAAATTCTATCAATTGTACACAATAACTCAAATTCTTCTCCATTGATAAAATAAATGTAAAAGCCACAAACTATAAATTACAAAGGCGATTCACGCGATTAAACTATCGACTCATTATTCACTGCATGTACGTTATAACTGCCAAAACATTTAAGAGCGTACTAATTAAACAATAACAAGGATAACATGAGAAACACCAATAACTTCTTCAAGAAATTATTGGTTTATTTGGAAGCAAAGAGAGTACAGGGCTGGATTGTTGATCAATTATTAAAGGCTCAATCGAAAATGTGGGATGGCCATAAGATGGTTATCTCTGGCAATGACCACACCAAAGTGCTCCTCCATGTCGAGATCAGTAGGCTTTTTACCATCTGGAAGCTCCAAATCAAAGCAATGCACCAATTGTGCCAACACGGATTTAACCTCGATGAGTCCTAGCTGTGTCCCGGGGCAACCCCTTCTGCCAGAACCGAACGGTAAGAGTTGGAAATGTTGCCCCTTTAGGTCTATATTGCTATTCATAAACCTCTCAGGTGAAAAAGTTTCAGGATCAGGCCACACATTAGGGTCTCTCCCGATAGCCCATACGTTCACTATGGCTTGCGTTCCTTTTGGTACGTAGAAACCGTCAACCACACAATCTTCGATGGCCATGTGTGGGACTAACAAGGGCACCACCGGATGGAGCCTTAGTGTTTCCTTCACCACTAAGTCCAAGTATTGCAATTTGTCGAGATGTGATTCGTCTACCATTCTATCCATGCCCACCACCGATTCCAATTCTTTTTGGAGTTTCTTCATTATATGTGGGTGCCTAATGAGTTCTGACAGTGCCCATTCTACTGTTGTTGCCGAAGTGTCTGTCCCTGCTAAGAACAAATCCTATACAAAGAATACTCTTCTATATTCAGTACCTATCTCCTTATAGTTTGATAAATTACAAAACTATATGTAAATTATAGAAATTTAAATTATATGTACGTACCAGGAGCACGGCCTTGACATGGCGGCGGTCGAATTCGAATCCAGCTTCTCCGGAGTCCATGATTTCCATCATGGTATCAACAAAGTCCTTGGTCTGCTTCTTCTTGTCTCTGTTCTGAACATGCTCGTCAATAATTCTCTCCAAAATCCCGTCGAAAACCTTCGCGAGGGCCTTCATCCTACGATTCAGTCCCTGAAGATCGAGCTTCCCAATATACGGCCAATAGTCAGCCATGTTGAATTTACTGGAAACCTCCAAAGTCTCCACCATCACAGCCTTAAACCCCTTCTCATTCATGCTCCCCTCAGAATACTTATTCCCGAAAACAATCAAAGAATTCATATCCTTATTCAGGGCCAACACTCTGGTACTCACATCCACAACTCGGCGCTCCTGAGAAGCCTGTCTGAGTTCATCCACCATCAGGCCCACCTCTCTCTCCCTCATGTCCCTAAATTGGTTGATTCTGAGATTGCTCAGCAGCTCCAGGGTGCTCAGCTTTCTCATGTTCCTCCAATATGGGCCGTACGTCCCGAAAACGAGGTTCCTCTGCTCGTAGCTCACGTACTTGGAGGTCTCGTGTCGGGGCCTGCTCGAGAAATTAAGATCGTGTGTCTTGAGGAGCAGCTCGGCCGCAGCAGGGCTCGTCGCCACGATCATGTCCACGAACCCGAACCGAAGGTGCATGAGCGGGCCGTGTTTTCGGGCTAGATCGCGTAAATTACGGTGAGGCTTCTTCCCCAAGAGGTGGAGATGGCCTATAATCGGGAGCCCGATTGGACTCGGGGGCATCTTTTTCCTCTTTGGCAGGCTTAGTACTTTTTGAAGTGCATATAGAAATGCAATCACTGATAAAGCTGTCCAAAACCAGGCCATTTTGATATCAGTATGCCTTAATTTGATTCTTTAACTTTCAGTTTTTTGATGAACAAATTGAGATTGCCTAATTACTTATATATAGTGTTTCTGGTGAATGAATGCGTCATTTATTCTAATTTTTCCACTTGGAAAAACTGAGCCAGCAGTTCTATTATTTCATATTTTTTTATAGTTGACCAATGCAGCACGTTATTGACCAATACTGTTCTGTTATGATCTTTTCATTTTAGTATTTTTAATTTATAGTCAAGCTGTTGACCGGTTTTACATTTGATTCCAATTTTCTTTAATGTAGATTATTATATTATTTTATATATATACAAGTAGGGCTGTAAACGGAAAACCGAAAATTCGATTACCGTCCGCATCCGTATCCGTTTACGATGTATATTATCCGCATCCGTTTAAAGTGGATATATCCGTATCCGATTATAGGTATCCGAGTAATAAACGGATACGGATATGGTAATTAGATATCCGCTCCGTTTAATATCCGCTCCGATTGTATATCCGTTGGATATATCCGTTTACTTATATCCGTTATCCGTATTCGATAAATTATATTAAATTATTATTATTATTATTATTATAACCTTATCTCTTCTTACCCTTTATATGATTTAATTAGATTATTTATTAATTTATATACATTATAAGAATAAATAGAAAAATAGGAATGAATAATATGAATTATATTAATTGCATTAATGATAAAATATACTAATATCGTCTTACTTTTGATGTGCTTTAATTAGATTATTCATATTTGTATATTTGCTATGTTTATAAATTTTATTTTATACTTTAAGAATAAATTAAATGAGTAATATATATTATATTAATTATAATAAACAATAATGATAAAATATACCTTAAATAATATAAATAAAACACTCTAATTGTCTCAAATATTCATAATTCAACAATAAAACCCGAACCCAACCCGAATAATCCGACCCACCCAAAATATGGGTACTATAAATTAATTTTGTTTTTTGAGTCCAAACCCTAGATCAGTATTCAGCCGACACAGGTTTGCTCTCTGTTCTCTCTCTCACTCTCTGCCGTTGCTTCCAGACTGTTACTTGCTATCAGGTCTATAGAAACTGTCTGTGCCTTTAAGCTTGATGTTTTCATTTTTTTTTTTTTGGACGATTTTGCTTGCGCATTTGTGTACTGATCAGCTGATTTGTTTTGTTGCATCTTTTGATTTTAGGCGGTGGTTAATAATCTGGAGGATGCACATGAGTTGATTGATACGGCGATATCAACTGCGTTAAAAGAAAGCAAGCCTGTGTACATAAGCATCAGCTGTAACTTGCCGGCGATTCCACATCCGACGTTTAGCCGTGAGCCTGTTCTGTTTTCGCTTTCCCCAAAGTAAGCTTCAATTTCATCCTTTATTTTCTTGATTTGCTAGATTTGATTATGCCGAAATTCCAAATAGATGTTACCAAAATTTCATCCCGTATATGAGTGCTTATTGTTCTAGTTGTAATACTAAGAACTGTTCTGGGGTAATATGGTTAAGCATTGGGCTTGAAGATTCAGGAATTATTCTCTTTGAAATATATTTGATGATGGAACCATGAAATCATGCTAATTTAGGGACCAAATTTTGCATTTCCATGAAAGATATGATATGATACAGCCTTATATAAATGCAGGGGAGAGGGATGGCTACCCCCTGCAAGACAATCGGGTCAGTGTCGACCTATCTAAGCAAAACAAGAGCTCGTGTTGTTCGTGATGATATCATTCTAGTATGTGTGTGTGTTATTTGTGCTGTGATCTTTGTTGTGTTTGTGTTTTATTGCAACCAGCTTTTCCCATCTGCTGGCTGTGTGTACCATTTGTTTTGTTTTTTTTTTGCTGCTTATATGTTGGCGATAAACAGAGAAATAATATAGTGTTTACCATGGTTCAAAGTGCAACTGCATTTTTGGTCCCACTTATGGACTAAACTGAACTAAACCCCTGCAAGACCTCCCCTGCTCTGTATCTGGATATATTGATCACTTATTGCACAATGTGCATCTTATTGCAATCCGATTCTTTTATTCAAAGAAATTAATCTGCTTCTCTATCTGCAGATTGAGCAATCACATGGGCCTCGAAGCTGCGGTCGAAGCAGCAGTTGAGTTCTTGAACAAGGCTGTGAAGCCCGTAATGGTGGTGAGAAAGCTAGGAATTTAGCCAATTCCTATATTGCAGTTGCTCTGTTCATGCAGTTTGCTTTGGATGTCACTATATTTACTCTGTTTTTTGAATGGGAATTTTGTTTTGTAGGTATGAGTTCCACAGGGATGCGGGTGAGAAAGCTAGGAATTTTGTTACAGTTTGCTTTACTTTGTGTCAAAGATTGATAGCAAACACTTAGAAGTGAAGGTATGCATGTCTTTTATTTCTTTTAAATTTTTTATTTATATAGTAATAAATAAGTATATAGATAGACTAATGATCATTTTTTTATAGAGTAAATGGATGCACTTTGAAGTACATGATTTGAAAGTTGATGCATCTCATATTGTTTGGTGTAAAAGGTAACTTTTTGGTTATTGTTTTCCACTATTAAATATTAATGTTGGATACAAGTTTTTTTTTCTTTTTTTCTTACTCTTTCTTTTCAAGGTATGCTTGGTGAATAAAAGAAGATAAAGTGCTTGGAGCAAAGGTTTAGAAGCTACTTTGTTAACAATTGTGATTTGTGATCATTTATATAATGTTGTGTTAACATTTTAGACTTTGATTGTATTTGCTCCTTTGGGATGTAAAATATTCTAAATCTCGGATAGTATTTCACTTAATCATGTAAAAGACTTTGGTGAGATAAAGTTTTTTTTATTCTACTTCATATTGTATTTTCTCTCATATTTCTTTTTTTAAATATGCATGAATGGATAAACAGATTCGGATATTCGGATAAACGGATTCGGATATCTAAACAGATATTCGGATAATTGTTAGCGGATTCGGATATTCGGATATCCAAAAATTCATAATTATATTATATTTTAAAAAATCCTAAACGGATACGGATATATCCGAATTCGCAAAATATCCGCCGGATGCGGATTCGGATATAGGTTGCCAATATCCGACAGATTCGGATTCGGATACGGATACGGTAAAATTTAATCGGATACGGATTCGGAATACAGCATATCCGCTTCGTTTAATATCCGTTTACAGCCCTATATACAAGTATCATTCTTTTCCTTTTTTTATTCTTTTTGGATAAAATCATTGATATAATTTAATATTTTATTATATAAGTCAATTATTAGCACGACCCTCTCTCATGTGCATAGGAGTTGATGATGAAGTGATCTCAGCAGTTGTACAAAAATGGCATAGGAAAATTTTTCTGAATTGTGATACCCATTACTAAAAATTGTACTTAGTCTTCGCTTAACTTTACATTAGGTTCACTTCTCATTTAACGTACAAACATTGTTTACTATTTTAGTAATTAAATTCTGAGGGAAAAAAAATTAAATAACTGGGATAGATGTGCAACCTATTGTATCAAAATAACACTTGCCCATTTGTATGGGATTAAGGAAAAAAAAAATCTTGTTGAGTCGTGTTTTTAATAATAATTTTTTTAAAATAAGTAATTTTATGTTTAGATAAAATTAATCTTTTTCTTTTTTTTTAATATAATTTACTCGATATACTTTATAAATATCAATTAAAATATCATACGCACAAACACACTCACCCAAGAGGGAAGGAGAGTCACTAAAGACACTCTATAGATGTCAATCAAAATACCACATGTACACATGCACACCCAAGGGAGAAGGGAAAGGGGAAAAGAGTACACACCCAAGGGAAGAGAAAGAGGAAAATATGATTTAAATTCAGGACCTCAATGGTGTCAAGTTCAAGTCTTCACCTCTAGACTACAATTTCAATGTCGTTTAGATACATGCAATAATTAAATATATTTTAAAAAGTACTTTTATTTGAAGTTATTTTGAATAACTTCGACAAAAAGTTACTTTTTAGCTTTTTTTTCTGACTTCTATTTTTTTTAAATAAACAAGTCCAATCAAACACTTTTTTTTTTTCAATAAAGTGTTGTAAGCTATTAGAAAATGATAATTACTATTCTAGTAAGTAAATTCTAAGGGAAAAAATTAAATAAATGGGATAGACATGTAAGCTATTAGATCAAAATAAAATTCGGCCATTTGGATAGGATTTAAAAAATACTTATTGAGCCGTACTTTATACAAGAGAGTATTTTTTTTCAAATCAAGTAATTTTGTGTTTGAATTTTGGATAAAATTAATTAGAAGTATTTTAAAATATATTTTTATTTAAAACTATTTTGAATAATTTCTAAAAAAAAAGTAATTTTAGACTTTTTTTCTAACTTCTTTTGGTTTTTTTTTTAACAAGAAAAGAAAAGTCCAATCACACAATTTTTTTTTATTAAAATGTTTTTTTTCACAAAAATTTATATTTCTCTTTAAACAAAAAATAATCCAAGCGGGTTCAATATGTACGAATTGTCAAATTTGAGCAATTGGAAATTAATGTATAACAGTATAAGTCAAGCTTATTCACGACTTTTGTTCAAAACAATCCACAAGTCGTCGTACGACTTTGACGGCCATATCATACAACTCAAATCAACGGTATCATCCAATTTGAAAAAAAGAAAATAAATAAAACGAAGAATAACGAATGAGTAATCTACATGCCAATGTAGAACAGGGAGCCGGTGTTGCTCGGTTGTTTGTCTAGGTGGACTCCAATTCCAGTCAAGCAATGCTGCATTCATATTTTCTTTAGAAAATTTTTATAAAAAAATTAAAATATGGATGTGTCTGACCAATTATATAATCAAACATTCTATTGACTCAAATGCGAATAAGACGTTTCTTTAATAATAAGTTGCAAGCTCGTTGATTACGGTGATTGAATATTCGAATTTTTTAAATTTTATGAATATGAATATTTGTTTATCGAGAAATAGTTTGTTTATACTGAATAGTAATTCATTTATGCCTCATTATTGAATGGATTTGATGTTGTTTTGCACATGATACAATATATTGATATAATTGATTGAAATTATCTGTTCAATACTTCATTTTAATATATATATATATATATATATATATATGCGTGTGTGTGTGTGTTTGTGTGTGTGTGTGTGTGTGATGTGGATTGAATTTGGTACTGGTCGACCTCGATTAGGAACTCCAATCGAGAGTGAACGTGAAAGGATTTGATCGAAAATTGACCTACAGTAAGGAAAAGGTAATGTGAGCTAGTCGAGATGGGTCTCGGATAAGACCCTCTGATACTTAAGTCAATCGATCGGATTGAGTAGAGATTTGAACAGAGTAAATGAGTGAAAGTAATTAATGACCCCCTCTTACCATAAATGCAAGAGTTTTTATAGTGTGTTCAAGTAGACCATTCCCTATGGGACCCTTAGGCTTAGTATGCCATCATATGATGAGGTGGAGTGACCCATAAGCCTAAGGGTATGGACCTAGGGCATTAGGTAGCTCTTAATTAATGATGTATGGGGTTAAGTGGTAACCTCTCACCTTGGACTACGGATCATTTAATACCAATAGAGATTGATTGAACCCGATATGGTCCCGGTCGAATGAGGGTTTGATCAGATAATATCGATTAGCTCGACACGAGAGCCTGATATCCCGATCAATAAGCCCTAATCCGATCGAGAACCTGGGCCTGTGAGTTTGAATGACATGGAAAGGATGACACGTAGCATGCCCGATCCGATCAAGAATTAGGATCGAAAATATACCACATTAATATATATTAAAAAAGAATTTTAAATCAGTATCCATGTAAGAGTTGAATTGTATTAACTCCCTTAGTCAATTTTCATTTCGTAGTTGTTCCCATTCGTCTGCATTGGCTCCTAAAATTCCCTTTGATGGATGGAGGTAGGATTGAATCGAAGATGGTAAAAGATGAAATTAAAAAAAAAAATAGGGGGACAAATTGCATCTACACTTATTGAGATATAGTGTAATTATAAATAAATCTCATTAGTTTATAGTTTTTTTAAATTACAAATACATTCCTGATATATGTATCAACTTAACAAAATCCATCATTCATATAGATGAGACGTGACAATAAATTGTATTTAAGGTGTTTTTGGTGGGATTTTAGATTGAGATTTGCATGATCTTGACGAATTCAAAATATAAAAATTATATATGAAATCAATCTAAAAAAAATAGTGATGGTATTGAATCATAGATGATGATGCAAATCTGTGGCTGTATTGGTATAACGTAAAATAAATTTGCAAAGGTTGATGAAATCAAAAAATTGATGAAGGGATTTTGTCCAGCAACCCGAGACACATATTTTGGTGGTGAGTTGACTATTTATGTGGGGGAAAGTTATCTTCTGGCCACTTTCTGTTAATGTTTATAAGAACTTAAATCTCGATGAGTTTTTTTATTATTTTTAAAATAATATGAACTAATTTATACTTATACTATATTTTAGAAATTATAGATGTAATTTGACCTAAAAAAATAGAAGGTAGAATTTAAGAAAACCAAAAAAAAATGTAAATTATGAGGATTTTAAAATAAGTTATCATGCGAAAACGCACACATAATTGCGGCAAAGCACGTTTACAAATTACATGTTCTGTAGATTTATAAACATTCCTTTTCATAAAAAATTGTCCTATTAATTAAATTATGAAACGATTTCTGGCAACAATAGGTGTTGCGTTGCCGTTCCGCCGGCAATTAATAAATCTGTAACTCAAAACATTTTTTTTTTCCTTGATAAAGAATGATTTATTATATATCGATTAATAAGACCACACACTATTATTTAATAGATTACTATCCACATTTATAAGATTCAAACTCACTACTTTCTTTCATAGAATTCAGATCGAGCATATAGATGAAGTTCACACCCACCTCTTGACCCGAAAAAAAATATATATATATTATTGGAGACTTTTATTCGTTGACGTTGATTATTCAAATTTCATAGATAATGAATGGTCCCACCGACACCCACTGATTTTGGCAACACATTATTATATTTATCGATAAGAAAATGGGACGTAATTTCCATGCCAATGTGGAGCCTGATTGCGGTCATTCTCCGCTGCTGTGTTGCATTTGTCTTTTCTATGAAGAAAAAAAGTGATATTTGATCAGCCTGCTTTTGAATTTTTTACGAACATTTTTGTCTGTTAATCCTAACTGGTTAGCTTAAAAAATTCATACTTTCAGTTCAGTATAATTTTTTATATTTAAATTTCTTGTTTTGTATTATCAGTGACTTCTGCACTAATATTCCAACTTTAATTACATCGGTTATATAATTTTTTTTTTCTGAGACATAATGGAGGTGTTTTGAAAAACTTAAAAAAAATTACTTTCCTGCTTTTAGTTTCGAAAAAATTATTTTAAGTGTTTGATTTTGTAACTTCTGCTTAAATTAAGTTGAAAAAAAAAAGAAATTGAGAAACTTGGACGAAGCTACTTTTAACAGCTTAAAAGTATTTCTTGGTATTTTCGTAAATAAATTGAACTTTTTGAACTGTTTTCTACCAACTTTTGATAATTTTTCACTTTTATTTTCAAACACTCTATACTTTTACTATCAACTTTTAACTTTTATTTTCAAACAGGATCAACTTTTACTATTTAATTTTTTCAATAACTTCAACTTCTCTAAAAGTAAAAGAAATCCCAAACACCTTCAATATGACTCAATTTTGTGAATCCTAATTTGGACGGATCGGTTAGAACTGCCACTCGATTCAATGGCTCAATTCACACTATAAAATCGGTAAAATACAAAAATTGCTCTACTTTTAAAAAATTGGTAAAACCCATGGGTTGGACTAGGCGGTATACCTATTGACCAGATATTTGGTCATGCGGATCAACCGAGCCATGAAACTTTTTTAAAAATGCAGATAAGTTTCAACAAAATTAAGATTAGATATTTAGATCTATAACTTTTCACATCACAAATAAAGAATTATGCTGCTAAAACAGTGTTCAAGTGACGATTAATCTTGAGTTTATAAAAATTGTAGCTTTAAATTCCAGCTAATGAGGTCTTGCCTCACTAGTAACATAGAGTTAGGTCTGCAGAACTTTGATCAAGCAACCATGGGAAACAAAACTCATGCACACGAAGAGGGACGGAAACAAATGCGCCGATATGTTGGCCAAATTAGGCCACGAATGCCTTCGAAGATGCACAGTCTGGGGAGACCCTCCGCCAAAGACAATTGCACTGATCCAGGATGAGATGAGGGATGGGAAGGTCGGGGCTTGTGCCTGAATGAACCTTCTGTCTTTTGTAACCAGAAAAAAAAAAACATAGAGTTAGGTCTTGAAACTCTTAGATTGTTTATCTAATTTTTCGAGAATGCGAATATTACTTGAGTTATATGCTATTTTTTTTTTCTATTGTATAATAATTTATTAATAATTTTGACGTAATTTGATTGATTATAGTAGATCACTTTCTATGAAAAAAAAACCCTTCAATTCTTGATTTCTCTCTTTTTCACTTTTTATTGAAAATATAATTACTTAATGTAATAACTATGTGCTTACAACAGAAAAAGAAATTACACATTCTTATGAATGAATGAGTTAATGTTTGTGCATTATTAAGATTAAGAAATTGCTTGTATTTGATGAATATATATATAGGACTTCGTTTTATAGCATTTTTCATTTAAAATTATTTTAATTCTTATCATAATTCAAACTTTTTGTATGCATTTTTAAAATTCTTATTACTTTAATTTATTTTGATATATTAATTATTATTTATTACATTGTATAACTCGCTGATTCGACGATTCGGCTTATAGTTGAATCACTAATCCTTGACTCAATCAATCTTTCGATTCGATAAATGAAGGATCGATATTAAAACATTTCATTAAATTCTTAACCACTGCAAGTAACCTTATTTGACAGCAAAAGCATCACATAGTATGAATCAATACCCTTATTTGACCGAGAAAGCATCTCATAAGATGATTACGAGAAAAAGAGAGGAAATTCCATATTATTTATAGGGTACAAAATTATCAACACTTCCTATGTTTTACTCATTTATTATTAAATTAAATGGGATCGGTACAATGTTCATATTACCCTTAATTTTTTCTAACTTAAAATAAATAAAAAGAAGAATTACACCCATCACACTTGAATTTAGGCAAAATTACTAATAATTTCCTATTATTTCAAAAATTACCAACCACCTTTTGAGTTTGGTGCGGCTCACTTGTGGTTGGAGGGTGGGGGAGAGGGGTATTATTCTTAAAAAAGACAGATTTATTGTCACAAACGGTATTGATGCAGTTCGAAAATGGTTGACTAGAATCAAGGGATTGTTCGAGAGTTTGTAGGTGGTTCTCCTACACAAAGCATGTGAAACTAACTAATTTTGCTCCAGTATAAACTCTTAGACGCTCAAGTTAGTGTCTAAATAGTAGGGGTGGGTGTTCCGGGTTGAGTAATGAGTACCCTACTCAACCCAATCCGGGCACACCATATCAATTTTTTTTTAATTCGGGTTAGGTACCCTGGCTGATACTTAACAAAATTTCAAGTCGGGTATCGGGTAGGATTTTCCTACTCGAAAATACCTGATCGGATACCCGAAGTTTTAAATTTTGAAAAAAAAAATATAGTCAAAATTAGTGGTCAATATATTGAGATTTGAGAACACAACTATTTCTCCTTCTCGTTCTTGAGATTCTCTCGCTCATAGCTCTCGCTCTCTTTCTCTCTCTTGTCATGAGTAGGTGAGCAGCAGCTACCAGAGGTAGGGTTTCATACGACCGTGGAGGCGGAAAATATCCATTAATCTGGGGCTAGGGTTTTGGTGCCTACTACTAATTAATGTGCTATCACCAAATCCCATCCACCAATTTCCCATATTTGGATCCTTGTTTCATAATTTGGACAAGGTCTTATTTTGAAGAATGACGATTGAAGACTACCAAATTGTTGCTTGCTTATTTGAAGATTGAACATATTTTTTTCTTTCTCTCTTTTTTCCTTTTCCTTTTTTTTTTTTATAACCAACGGGTACCTGAACCCGAATTTTTACCCAACTTGTTCGGGTTGGGATCTGGTAGGAGAAAATGCTACCCGACTCGATTCCCACCCCTACTAGACAATATAGTAAAAGGTAGAAGAGAAAGAGTAACTTAGTAAAAAAAAAAAGTTAATATTGTATAACTCACAAACTAACTAGTGTAGAGCATATTTATACATAATGACCATTATTGGATGTGTAACGTGTTTGATGGGGGGTTGGTCCATTAGTTATCAATCAAAGGACGATGGGGCATGTCTGCTCTTTTCATTTTGTCTTTAGGGACCATCCCCAAGATGAGTTGGTCATACTTTGTATTTAATGAGATATGAGTTTTACATTAAATGCATATCCCATAAATTTAATTTTAAAGGTATCCCTCATGCTACAATTTACTTGCACTTTGGATTGATTCCACTCATATATAGTAGCACCAGAGGAGGTTGATAGATAAGGACATGCTTGTTTATCAACATGGTTTGCCAGAACGCCACGATAACTGTTGAAACGGAATCAGAATGCCGGCCTCCGTTCCACTATTCCGGTATATAGTATCGCATCATTATAATGTCCATTCTACCTTTTTTTTTTGTTTTGTCACGACAATAGAACGGTCGGAATGGCTGGCACATAACCTTGGAATGGTCGGAACAGTGGTATAATCAGATAGATATTGATTATTTTGTACTCTCTCGTCATTCTATGTGGTACTAATAATAAATGTGATTTGTATTTAATAAATTTTGAATTATTATACAGTATATATAATTCTGTTATTTTTTAGAAATTTTTAAAATTTTTCTATACATATTAAACTTTAAAATGTGCTACGACATTGCAACAAAACTGGACCCTCCGTTTCGTTCCCTGTAACTGTCATTGCAAACTATGCTTGTCAATATGGGAGTGGTAGTCATGCATTAGATGGGCCTGGGAGAACCACTTCAAAGGCAGGTGTTGGAGGACCAATAAGCCATCTTTGAACCTTCGAGCCCCCAAGCCATCGTGAAATCCTTCTTAGGACGCTGTCCCGAAGGGTGTTTACGGAGGCTCTTGAGCGGGCGCTCTCGAATTTTCCCTCTGGGGACATTTCGAGGGCTTCATAAAGAGCCAAGCATACCCTTGGCATATGTGGGAGAGTATGAGTCCTTGAAAGATGCATTCGACGTTCCAATATCCTCTTTGGGATATATTATTCTCTAAGCCTTACTAGCGGCGACATTCCATATATTTAAGGCCAGGATATCATCGGAAAATGATCATAGGATTAACCGAAGAATCCTTATTAATCTATTTGAGTGTGAAGAAGAGCATGCCATTATTCAAGCAACTTTGAATATTTGAAAGCCAAATTGACCATTACTCAATTTACCCACGTATATTACAAAGCTTGAAATATTGCTTATTGTCTAATTATGTAGAAAATGGAACTCTATGTTTTTCAAGAATCTCCAATTTATCATCACCAAAGAAGTGGTTAAAAATTTGAATTTTGTTGTTAAAAAACTAGCCAAAGGAAAAAAAATATGCAATTTTAAGTTAAACTTTGGGACCAAAGTACAATTTTTTCACCATTACCAAAAATCCAAAAGCACTAGCGGTTTCTGTTAAAAACAAACGATTGCCTAAGTTTGCAACAATCAGTAATATTGTGGGACTACTTTTGTCTTATTTAAAAAGTTTAGGAGTAGAACCACAAATGACTATATCTGCGAACCAAATTTGCAAATGGGAGCCCCCGGCCTATCATTAGTATTTTGACGAAATTTTCATATGTCCGCCGTGGCTCGCTTGTCGTTAAATCGCTGTTTGGTTGGCAAAATTGCACTTTTAGTCTCATAAAACATAGGATCTTCACTTTTAATCCCCAAATTTCATCCATCCCCTCACTCTTAGGGATGGCAAAGGGTCCGGGTTAGACCCGGACCCGGACCCGCCCCTAATGGGGCAGGTTTGAAGACTCCTAATCGGGTTCGGAGCGGGTCCCGGGTCTTCATTTTTGGAACCCGGACCCGCCCCGATTAATTATTTTTATATATTTTTATTTATTATTTTATGTAAATTTATAAAATATATATCTATATTTCATATGTAAAAGTATATATTATATAAATAGTTACTTAAAAAAATAAATATAATACTCTTGTATATAAAAATAATTATATAACATTAATCATTAAGTTATAATTTCAAAATATGTACAAATAAATATGTGATAATGATGTTTTAGTAGTGCCATTATTTTTTTCATATTTATGAAGTTGTAATAATATCAATTTTCTTAAAAAATATATATATATTTAATTATTTTTAAAACTTAAATCGGGTCTTCCGAGTCCAATCCGGACCCGACGGGTCCACCCGGGTCCGGGGCGGGTCCGGGTCCAAAACTTTCCCGGCGGGGCGGATCCCGGATTTAGCCAAACCCGCCCCGTTGCCATCCCTACTCACTCTCCATCAAAAAAATATAAATTTTCCCATAGATCCCTTTCCGTTGCCAAAATAGTGCATTGTTATTTCCTATCGAACGCCACAAACCAAAATTTTGCAGAATTTTGAAGAAAAATAGCCGAAAAACCACTGTCAATAGAAGAACACTTAATTCACATGACTAGATTTCTTTTAGCTACAATTGGAGTATATAGAAAAGCACTTGAATTATATCAGAAGTTTAATTTCCTTTATTGCATTGCCAAAACATTGGGAAGTTTTCTGAATTTATACATGAAGGATAACACTAAAGACACATTCCTAAAGAAGTTAAGGATAATCATAAAGACACAACAATCCCCTGAAGTCATTGTGTCTTGAATCACAACTCGGATGTTCAATTATATTTTACTCAAGCGATAACTCGGGATGGCCAGAAGATGCTTAGCTCTAGTAGTCACTGCACCAAATTGCTCAGACATGTCCAATTCACTAGGCTGCATACCATTTGGAAGCTCCCAATCAAAGCAATGCACCAATTGCGCCACCAACAATCGGACCACCATGAGTCCTAGCTGCATCCCAGGGCAACCCCTTCTGCCGGAACCAAAGGGTATGAGTTGGAAATGCTGCCCTTTGAGGTCTATATCACTATTCATAAACCTATCAGGTGAAAAGGTTTCAGGGTCCGGCCACACATTAGGATCTCGTCCAATAGCCCACGCATTCACCATGACTCGTGTTCCTTTTGCTATGTGGAAATCATCAACCACACAGTCTTCCATGGCGACGTGTGGGACTAAAAGAGGCACAATAGGATGGAGTCTTAGTGTTTCCTTCACCACAAAGTCCAAGTAGTTTACTTTGTCGAGATGTGACTCCTCGACCATATTGTCTAAGCCCACCACTGATTCCAACTCTTTCTGGAGTTTCTTCATTGCTTGTGGGTGCGAAATGAGCTCCGATAGTGCCCAGTCCACCGCTGTTGCTGAAGTGTCCAGTCCTGCTATGAATAAATCCTGAATAAAGAACCATACAGTAAGACCTTGTGAACATAAATAACAAAAACACGCAGCCTAATGACAGAAGTTTAATCAAATTACCAGGAGAACAGCCTTGACATGGCGGCGATCGAATTCGAATTCGGCCTCTCCAGACTCCATTATAGCCACCATGGTATTAACAAAGTCCTTAGTCTGCTTATTCCCCTGCTTGTTCTGAACATGATCATCAATAATTTTCTCCAGAAACGTATCAAAAGTCTTCCTCAGGGGCTTCATCCTACGATTCAGCCCCTGAAGATCAAGCAACCCAATATACGGAAAATAGTCGGCAAGATTAAAAGTACTCGTAACCTCCATTAACTCCTCAATCACAGCCTTAAAACCCCTCTCATCCAAATCCCTCTCGGCATACTTCTTGCCAAACACCATCAGGCAATTCATATCCCCAGTCAGCCTCGACACGCCGGCGCTGATATCCACGATTTCCCGCTTTTCGGCAGCCTGTTTGAGCGAGCCCACCAGCATCCCCAGCTCCGTCTTTCTCATGGGCTGAAACTGGTTGATCCTGAGGTTACTCAGCATCTCCAAGGTGCAGAGCTTTCGCATGTTTCGCCAGTAAGGCCCGTAGGCCCCGAACACCAAGCTCTTCATGTCGTAGCTCATGTATTTGGAGACCTCGTGGTTTGGCCTGGTGGCGAAATTGAGATCGTGGGTCTTGAGGAAGAGCTCCGCCGCCGCGGGGGAGGAGACGATGACTGTCGGCTCGTAGCCGAAGCGCATGCGCATAATCGGTCCATGTTTTCGGGCTAGATTGCGCAGATCGTGGTGAGGATTCTTGCCCAAGAGGTGGAGATGGCCTATAATTGGGAGCCCTCTCGGGCCCGGAGGCAGTCTTTTCTTGTTTTTTAGGCTCAGTAGTTCTTGAAGGATGTACAGGAAAACGAGCAGCGAAAGTGCTGTCCAGATCCAGGCCATTGCTTTTCCTTCTTTTTTTTTTTTAATTTTTTTTTCACTTTTTCTACTTGGGATATGACGAGAATTCTGATTTATACGGGCACACTTATATAGCTAAGTGTCAGAAATTGGTATTGTGTCGGTAACTTTTGCCGTAGCTTTGAGTGTTAATGGTTAGTTGAATTTGAATATCCTTGAAAATACGGCATTCTATAAATTTTATATAAGCTTTTCATTGCAAACTTTGATCTTCTAGAATTTAGGTAGCAACGGAGCCAAACGGGCTGGAGGCAGTCCCTTCAAATTTACATTAGAGCATAAATTTATATATATATTTATGATAAATTTAAATTTGACCTCTTTAAATTATAAAAATCTTTTTAATATTTTATAAAAATTTAATTTTGTTTTTCAAATAAGAGTTTCTAGATCATAGGAAGTTTCAAGGAAGCACGCGGGAATAGGGACAGTCACTTGTAGTGTGGAAAGGTTTGCTTTTGCTGACGGAGAAGGGAACTAGAAAATAGACAAGAGCAGGAAATGCAAGATGATTACTGCTTCACTAAAGTCTAAACTTGCTGTTTAACAACAAAAAATTATAGTGGTCAGAGACATCAACATACCCTGAGCGCAACCGGCTTCCGTAGCATAGTGGTAGTGCGTTCGCTTCGTAAGCGAAAGGTCGCGAGTTCGATCCTCGCCGGGAGCTTATTATATTTTTAGGAAAAAATATTGTTCGTTGACGGCCTTCAGCAATATATATTTTTTTAATTCATTTGTTAACGACTTTAATGGTTCATCTGGTGACGGTCAAATTAATAAAAAGCTCTAGAGCCTATAATGAACGAAGTTCATTCTATGTTGTAATCAATGCTTCAAAGGGTAAATTACAATCACATCCTTTGAGGTTAGGGACAATTATAACTGGAGCCCCTCTAATATGAAAAATTACACTTACTTCCCTTGACATTTGATTCCGGCTAACACTTAAACCATTTTGATTATTGACCCACCGGAATTTCCGTCGGCAGAAAAATATGAGGAAATTCCAAATTTACACTTATTCCAAAAATTTATTTATTTATTTATTTTTGGACAAGAATATATTTTATGATTTATTTTTGGTGAAAGGTGTAAATGTAATATATCATACTCTCTAAGGGAATAAATTCAATAATTCTAAAATGCACCAACACTTGAAAAGACTTTTATAGACCACAAACTTAGAAGCACTCTAATTAAGCATGGCAAATGGTAATCAACAATAAGTCCATATAAAATGAAATCAGAATTCAAATGCAACTGAGTAGTTAATGATTTCCATTAAAAACTCAGTCTTATTAAAAAATCTTAACATGATTTCACGATCAGGTGCAAAGTTGCTTTTAATAACATTCATGAGAGAGTAATGAGGCATTTCATAACTTTTTTAGGGTTGTTTGTTGAGAGTAGGGTACGTTCAATTTTTCATATTAGAAGATGCTTAGTTGTAATTGGACCTAACGTCAAGGGAGGTAGGCATAATTTGTTTTGTTCCAAAACCCGAATGGTTGGTCGATTCGGATCATCAATAAAGAGTTGGTTCAATCTCTTAAAAAATAATGATCGAATCAATGATGGCATAATTATATTATAAAAAATAATAAATAGATTAACACATTCAACAAATATAATAAACTATATAAAACACGTTATATATAGAGTATTGTCAACAAATATGACAATTTAATCTTAAAATGATACACAGACTATTCATTCTTAAGAAATTGTAGAACTTTTTTTTTTTTGTTAATTGTGAATGTACATATAACTATTACATTATGAAATTATATTTTCAATAAAGAATGAGAAATAAATTTAGTTACCTAAGGTTTCAATTATAATGTGATTTATACAAACTCAAACTAATCAACACTTGGGCATTTGTTTTGGTGACATGTGTTTTCATTGTTGATCTCAGAGGTTATAGATTCAATCTTAATTTGTTAAAAGATGTTTGTTTAAAAAAACAAAAAAAATCATGAAGCAATTGGTTTGCATGACCAATATCGGATGAAACGGTCTATCATTTCAAACAATTGTTTTATTTATCGATTGTTTAAAAATGAAAAATTCTTATATGGATTGGGCCTCACTCATATACCCTACTTTCCACATTCAGTTACGTGGTATATGTATTTTCGAAAAAATTTAATACATAATATATGGATGAATCTGAATCATAAAGTATAAACACCTGATCCATAAAAAAAAAATCCTTTAAAAATAGAGGGCTTGTTGGACTCCATAAATTTTATGACGTGAATGAAGCCCCTTTAAAGGTTGGGTGGCTGTTCAACGAATCAAATCGACTGGACCGGGGTTGAAAAAACTAGCGTAATTACAACCCCACTAGAAAAAAACTAGAAACTACAGACGACTTACTTGATTTGTTATAACTCAAAAAGGCCAAGTAAAAATCAAATGAAAACAACAAACAGTGGTAATTCTATTATGTTATGTGTTCCCCAATTTAAAGAATAGATAAAAAAAAATGTCACTATTAACTAATGACGTGATAGTTATTAATTTATTAAAACGTGAAATTCTATTAGCGATAAGAACTAGCTATTTATTTGTCCAAGTAAATCCAATTTTCTAAAAAAAACAAAGTAAAAGGGAAAAAAATCATTAATTTTAATGCAATTAAGAATTTCGAACTGAAACAAAAAAAAAGTCCAATAATTCAGTAATGCAATTTAGAGTTATTTATTTTCTTATAAATTTATTTTTAAAAATATAATAGAGTCTGGACTAAATAAAATTTTGGTTCAAGTTAATAACATTTAATTGTAGATAAGACTATCGTGCTATGTAATTTATCTTGGAGGAAATGTATTAGGCAAGACAATATTTAGTGTATATTTTAATATAATATTAGGTAAGACAATATTTAGCGTGTAATTTGTAATGTAAATATAGCAAAATAACACTTGGTGTACATTTGTACATAGATTTTTAGGAACTTGTTTAGGAATGTAAGGTTTTCTTTGCTCTTGTATATATGGACTACTATCAATGAGAAGAAGCATGTGAATTTTTTTCAGTCTTTCACCTTATTGTTTTCTTTGTTTTACACCAGAGTCGTGGCAGAAAAATCAGAAATATCAAAATCTCACCACGTGAAAAAGACTCCATCGCTATATGATTTGACTTCTTGGGTATGGAAAAGATTCCATCACCGTATGATTTGAATTCTAATGATAACCCAAGTAATGTTATCACTCAGGTTCCTCCATTTGCAGTGGATACAGATAAATCGGGTCTTCATGGACTAAGCAATGATCAACGGCAAACCTTGATTGAAATATTGAATAAACAAAAGTCGAATACGAATGAGAAGATGATTGGTATGTATGATAATAATCATTGGATAATTGACACAAGGGCATTCAATCATATGACAGGCAACTTGAAGAGCTTATGTGATTTGTAGGAAATTTCAAGTTACTAGATGGAAAGTCGTGCAGTCGCAACAAAAAATGGCTCAGACAAACTTCTAGGAAATTTTTCTCTAAAAAATATTTTATATGTGTCGGACTTAACTTGCCATTTAATTTTTGTGTCAATTGATAGATCACTCAAATTTTATAGTCCAATTCACTAACAATTTGTATGGTATACAGGTTTGCATTTCGAGGATGTTGATTGGTGCGGGTGAACGTAGAGATGGACTCTATTATTTTTGGTGTATATCACGTATAAAGGCTATAAAAGTGAATGATGTGGACTCACTCGATCTTTGGCACAAGCAGTTGGAACATCCTTCTTGGGAAGTTGTCAAGGTAGTTCCTTTCGTAGATCCTAGGAAAACTAATAATATTTTGAATCAAAGTTGTGAGGTATGTCAACGGGCCAAACAAATTAGGAGTAAATTTTCTTTGAACGACCATAAAGTTTCTGATATTTTTGGGTTGATTCATTGTGATTTATGTGGTCTTTATAGAACTCCTTCTTCATGTGATGCTTCATATTTTTTTGACTATTGTTGTTGATTATTTCCACACTATGTGGATATTTTTCCTGATTGATTAGAGAGAAGTGCCTCAAACTATGAATAGTTATTTTACTATAGCTGAATTGCAATTTAATATGAAGGTAAAAATTGTTCGGCGTTGGAACAGAATTTACCTGCATGGAAAAGTATTTTATTGATCATGGAATTATTTGTCAGACTTCATATATTGGCACACCTCAACAAAATGAAAGAGTAGAAAGGAAACATCGTCACATATTGAATGTAGCCCGAACTTTGCGTTTTTGAGGTCATATTCCCCTTGAATTTTGGGGAGAATATTTGTTAACTGTTGGATACTTGATTAATAGAACTCCATCCAAAGTTTTGAATGAAAAAATGTCTTATGAAATTTTATATGGACAAATGCCTTCGTATAAACATTTGGGTCTTTATATTATGCTCATAATTAAAGGATGAGAGGGGACAAGTTCGCTAGTAAAAGTCATAGGTGTATATTTATTGGGTACCCTTATGGAAAGAAGGGATGTAAGTTATATGATTTAGAGACGAAAGCATATTTTGTTTCTCATGATGTCGATTTCTATGAAGGTGAGTTTTCTTTTACCTCATTGGTGTCTGGATCAAATGATACTGAAGTATAACTAGTCTTTATTGAAGTGACATATGATAATAAATTTGAAAGCTTTGGAGATCTTCCAACAGTGAAGGTTACATGGCATATAGATGAAGAATTAGCCCAAGCTACTCGAGTTAGAGGAAACAAAAATGTATCATAGGGGAATCAATTTGAAAAACTCCAACAAGAAGTAAGAGCTGAAGGTGAACAAAATGAGGAGGAACAATTGGGCCATGGACATCATATGAAGCATTATTAAGTTCTTTTGTGCGATTATGTTACCCATATAATCCAGAAATTGAGTCCATCTTGTCATTCTCCAACACCACAGCATCTCTTAGGTATGCCCTAGCATATAGCACATTATGTGAGTTGTGATAATTTTTTTGCGCGACATAGAAATTTTCTTGTAGCTATTACTGCGTAGCATGAAACGATGGTACTCTCAGAAGCTGTAAAGGATGCACGATGGCGTAGCATGAACCAATGGCATTCTCAAAAGCTATAAAGGATGCATGATAGTATAAGGCAATGCAACGTGAAATACAAGCATTGAAAAATAATGGGACAAGGGTGATAGAAGTTATTCCTCCTAATAAAAAGGCCCTTGGGTGCAAGTGGGTGTACAAGATAAAGTATAATTTAATGGAACCGTTGAACACTACAAGGCACGTTTAGTGATTTTCAGCAATCATTAGGTTGAGGGGATTGATTACATTGAAACGTTCGCTCATGTTGCCAAGATAGTTACCATACAAGCATGTTTAGCTGTTGCAACTGCAAAATACTATGAATTACATCAGATGGATGCCCATAATACATTCCTTCACAAGGATCTTCAAAAGGAGGTATATAGGAAATTGCCTCTAGGATTTGAAGTTCCAAGTCCAAGAAAGGTATGTCGACTTCAAAAATCTTTTTATAGGTTAAAATAAGCACCATGATATTAGTTTGCCAAGTTATCTACTGCCTTGAAAGAGTAAGATTTTTAGCAATTGTATTCTGATTATTCCCTTTTTACTTTGCAATAAGGAGATGTTCAGATCAATGCTCTTGTCTATATCGATGATTTAATTATTTCAGAAAACAGTCATGAGGCTATCAAACGATTCAAGAATTATCTTAGTAACTATTTTCATATGAAGGATTTGAGAAATTTGATATATTTCTTAGGTGTTGAAGTTGCAAGGAGCCCTGAAGGGATTTTCTTGTGCCAGTGTAAGTACACCTTGGACAGTATTTCTGAGGTGGAATTATTAGGAGCTAAACCTACAAGTGTTCCTTTGGAACAAAATCATTGATTAACATTAGCTGATGGACGACTTCTTGATGACCCTGAATGTTATCGTCGCTTGGTGGGACATCTCATATATTTTTGTTTCACTCGACCAGAATTATCTTATTGTATTTATGTTCTCTCTCAATTCATGCAACAACTGAGAGAAAAACACTAAGAAACAACACTTTCAGTAGTACGATATTTAAAAGGGAATCTATGACAATGTATTCTATAACAGAGTAAGTGTGATTTGAGCTTATAAGGATGGTGTGATGCAGACTAGGCAAGGTATCCACTGACTAGACGATCACTCATGGGATGGTTTGTGTTTTTGGGTAACTATCCCATATCTTGGAAGACAAAGAAACAATATATTGTGTCCAAATCTTCTACAGAAGTAGAGTATAGATCCATGGCTACGAATGTGTGAGCTTCAATGGTTGAAACGAATTCTGACTAGTCTTGGTATGACACAATTCTCCGATGCAAATTTACTGTGATAGTCTAGCAACGTTGCATATAGACAAACATCCAGTTTTTCATGAACGTACAAAACATATCAAAGTAGACTACCATTTTATTCGTGACAACATAATCAATGGCAACATACATCCTTATTTTGTTCCCTCTTATGCACAGCTCGTTGATATTTTTACAATAGTATTGGGAAACAATAATATGATTTCTTTCTTCGCAAGTTGGGAATTCGAAATCTTTATGTACCAACTTGAGCGATGTATTAGGTAAGACAATATTTAGTGTATATTTTAATGTAATTTTAGACAAGCCAACATTTAGCATATATTTTGCAATGTAAATATAGCAAAATAATATTTAGTGCATCTTTGCAGACAAAGTTTTAGCAACTTGGTTAGGAATATAGGGTTTTCTTTGCTCTATATATATTGACTAATATCAATGAGAAGAAAAACATTAACTTTTTCCATCTTTCACTGAGAAGAAGAAGAATAACTCTTTTAATTGAATCTAAGGTTATATTTGTCCATCAACATAACTCTTTTTAAGCTTAAGAGGTTATTTGCTGGTTTTCATAATACACAAGAGTGCCTGATACAAATTCAATAATATAATGGGGCAGAGTGAATTTAATGCTATATTCTAAAACGTTGAGTACTTTCATTGAAAAGCAAATGCCGAAGTTAAGTGAACCATAGTGAAAGGAACATTACGTGGAATATGGGTATTCCAAGCCATACCTAAGGCCAAAGCTTATAAGATTTTCTAACCTTTTTTTATTTATTTTAAGGTTTCAGCAGTTAAAGTTAATATTTTTTTTGGAGGGGGGGGGGGGGGGGGCGGGGGAGCTGAGGGCTTGTCATTATCGGTGACTTTTCTTCAATTAGATTAATGATTTGTCTAGCTCTGATATGACATGTTAAGGCATATAAAATCGGACCAAAAAACAATGTTACGCCATATAAAAGTAAGAGGGCGCCGGTGGTTCAACTAACCTTGTTTGACCATGAACAACATCTGATAAGAAAAATAATAAAACTTCAATCTAATTTTTGCGATACCCTAAGCATCTTGGATTTGCTAATACTGGAAATTCATCTTTTCTTATTAACTAAATCTTTTTTACATGCTCATTACACAAATCAGAAGGTCATTCTTTTAAATAATTTCTATATGTATATTGATAGGTTATTGACTTTCATTATTAGTAAAAACTATTCTTTTCAATTGCGATTATTGTAAAATAATAGTAAGTACGTGATATTAGTAATTTTTTTTTCTAAAGAAGGGCTGTTCTCACAGTGAAAAACACAAAATGATTAAATTAGACATTGCTTCTCTTTTTCTTTTTACTTTTTATTTTTTGTTAAAGTGGAATTTGAAAAAAAAATAAAGGAAGATCCCTAGAAAATAATACTTGTAGTGTTGATGAACCTTGATAAATATTAGTTGGAGTTATTGAATTTAAATGAATCTTGTTGTTTTAAGACTTGATAATTGATTGGGTTGATTATGCGAATGTAATGGCAGAGAACAAAAAGATATAAGAGAAGATTCTTTTCTTTTGAACTATATATATTTTCTTGATGCGAGGAGCAAAAACATAGAAGAAGCTATTTTAGCACTTTTCGAGTCTTGATTATATATTTTATGTGGGTTTGTGCCGATTTTGTTGAAATTTAATTTTTAAAAGTAATTTATTATCCACTATATTTGTTTATTTTAAAAATAAAGAAGAGTTTGTTGAATTCTTTTAGTATCATTTTTATTACTATTTTGATTGTAGCATCCTTTTATTGTTTTTCTCAAATCTCAATTGAATATCTACATACTTAACTATGAATTAAAAACTTCCACTTTTTTATTATGTAACGAGAAATTAGTTAAACTAATATTCTTTTTTATCTTTTAACACATAGGTCACTAGGAAAAAAACGTCGAGCACGATTTGGAATGGCCAAGTTATATAAATAGGCTAGTGAGTATATATATCTTCTAAATGGTTAATACATTTATATTCAATTATACTTCTTTACTTTCAATATTTTTGTTTAGAAGTAAATCATTCTTTAAAGTATATTATATATGCATAAATATGATAAGTGTTGTCATTTTATATGTCAATATTTATTAGGGTTAATTACATGTACTGTCCCTCTAAAGTTACGAAACTACAGTTAGTCCCTCAAAAATTTTTAATATTATCAACCCATACCCTGAGAAATTTCAAAATTACAAATACCCCCTAGTCAGCCGGTTCCCAATCATATTTTTTTTGAACTTTCGATTTTACCCCTATAATTTTCAATTTAAAAAATTTTTAGATTGGGAACGATAAGGGTATTTTTTGAAATTTCATAAAAAAATTTGATGACTTCAGCAGAATATGATCGAAAACCAGCTGACCAGAGGGGTATTTGTAATTTTGAAATTTCTTAGTGTGTGGATTGATAATATTGGAAATTTTTGGAGAACCAACTATAGTTTTGTATCTTTAGAGGGATAGTAAATATAATTAACCCTATTTATTATTATTATTATTATTATTATTATTATTTTTGTTGTTGTTGTTGTTGTTGTTGTTGTTATTCACATTTATATTTCTTTAATAATGAGATGTCTTTAAACTCCCCCCACCCATCTTTAATGGTTAAATATTTTGTTTTATTCTTTATTATTTTAATATAATGATTAATGAGACTTGAATTCAGGTCCTATTTATCTATCTCGATTATATGAACTTAATACCTTATTATTTTTTAAAATAATTTATTGATTACTACTTGTTATAAAACTATTAATTAATAGTGTGACATAAAGATGAAATTATTGCATCTCTAAGACAATAAAATAAATATATAAAGCAAGCATTTGTTAGCATTATTTATCGAAATCTAAATTCTATTCAGCTATAAAATTTTAATTCTAGCTTTTAATAACCCGCTAACCGTTCTCCCGTTCTTCGCATCGGGAATTAATTTATTTAATTAAAAATAAAAATAAATCTTTTTTATAAAAATAGTTGTTATCGTTTGATTATAATTTTTTATAGTACAAAATATAATCAGTAAGGAAAAAAAAAAAAGAATTGATAGTATTACTAGATAATATATATATTTATATATATAGTATGTATCAACAGGGACGGAGTTAGAAAATTTTGTTTGGAGGCGGGACCAAATTAATTTCTATAAAATATAAATACCCATAGCGGATTATATGTAAAAACCGTCAAGTTCAAATGGTAAAATGCAATTCGTAAAAGTTCAAATGATAATGTGTAAAAAATACTATATTTTGGAGGGTTAAGTATTTGTATCCTTTTTAATTCCTAAGCAGCAATTGGAATAAAGAAAAAAAGGCTTATTAGAAGTATAATTTCCATTGTTATATTCTGTACAGTGATGGAGCTGGAGGTTTTAAAAATTTATTTTTTAGTATATATATTTATTAGAATTTCAAATTCGCCCTCTCTAAAATAAAATTTTGACTTTTGTATAAGTTACATAATAAAATTTTTAATTTTTTTTTGCTCTATTTTATTTTATTTTTTTGATTTATTTTTACCTAATCTCATTTACCATAATAATTAAATTCGTTCTCTTTCTTTTTCCTCTCTTTTTCCTTATTCTCTTCAAATTAAAATATTAAAACCTTTATTAGATTTTACTTTTTTTTCTTTTTTGGTAAAATAGATTTTATTTCTTTCTTCTATCCCAATTAAAACACCAAAAATCCTATTGTAATTTTTCTTTTCTCACAAACCCTACAATATTCAACTTTTTTGTTTTAAAATCAACGTACAAGAATGTATTGTGTACTAATTTTGAAATTTATACATTTATTTATTATGATTTTTTTTTATAATTGATTTTTGTATAGAGATTTGAATCCTAGGATTGTTGGTATGAATTTTGATAATTGTTCAATATTAAACTTAATGAGTCTTAATGTTAATTTGTTGGGTTATTGAACTTGAATGAATCTTACCAATTTGATGCTTCATATTTAATTGGGAGTGATTTGGAGAATGTGATGGCAGAAAAAAAAAAATTAAAGATATTTTTTGAGCTTTGAATATATTGTTTGATTATGAGAACAAAGAGAGAGAGAGAGAGAGAGAAAAAATAATCTATTTTAATACTTTTTGGATTTTGATTATATATCAATATGTAGATTTTTGTCGCCACTAGGCCTGTAACTTAAGGGTGGGGGTTCGAAATAAGTACCAATGAGGTTTTGAGTTTGAACTCTCTTTTCCTCCCCCTTTTCGTTTTGAAGTGTGTGCGTGAATGTGTGGGGGTGTATTTTCGGTTGATATCTATAGGGTGTCACGTGTTGATTGTATCAAAAAAAATGTGGGTTTATGTCAATTTTATTTATTATTGTTAAAAATTTGTTTGTTAAGTATTTTTTAAAAGCAATTCATTATCCACTATAGGGTTGTCAATGGAGTGGATTTTAATTCGAATCAAATCCGAGTCCAATGTGAATTTTAGCATATTCGATCAATTAAAATATCAAATGGATCAGATTCGATAATAAATGTCTGTAATCCAAAATAAATGGATTGGATATGGAATCAAGTAGTCCGATTCATTAAAGATTCGAATCTGAATTTTTATAATATATTTTATTAAATTGTAAAGATGCTTCAATAGAATGTAATATATGTGCCATTATAATTATTGATATACTATTTATTATTTTTCAAGGTATTTTTTAACAAAATATTGTATAATTTTCATAAATATTCTAAAATATTTTTCTACTTTCTCTAATTTTATTTTTAACTATAAATTCTTCAATGTTGTTTATTGAAATCGGATCGAATCTTTTTATTAAATCTCGGATCTATTTCGGAATCAGATTCGGAATAATGAATGAAGATCCTATATGATTTCGGATCGAATTCGATTGTCGGTATTTGTAATCAGATTCAGATTGCATTAATTTGCTCCAAATCCAACCCAGTAATCCACTATATTTGTTTCTTTTGAAGCAGAGAATAACTTGTTATTTTTTTCAGTTTCATTTTTTTATATATTATTTTGATTGTAGCACTTTTTTTTCTTTTTTTTTATTGTAGCACTTTCCATTGGTCATATACGCATAAATATGATGACTTTTGTTATTTTATATGTTAATATTATATATAACCCTTATATTTATACATTTTAATATCTAATGATCTCAAAAATTTTCGTCCCCCCCTCCCCCTCAATCAAATTCATAGCTCCATCCTTGATTGTATAAAGGCTTATTAGAAGTATAATTTCCGTTGTTACAATGTGTAAACATTCATAATTATTTATCGAGGATACCATGAAGACAAACAGTATTTTGAAGGACTTTTATTTGGATCAAATATTTTATAGGAGATGTATATGGTTTCACTGTATACACAATCAATAAGTGGGAATGGCCATAAGGTGTTTAGCTCTTGCAGTCGCTAAATCCAAGCGCTCCACCACATCGAGATCGGCAGGCTTCATCATGTCATTCGGTAGTTCTCAATCAAAGCAAAGCATCCATTGCACCACCACCAACCGGACCATTATGAGTCCCAATTGCAACTCGGGGCAGCTCTTTTGGCTAGAACCGAATGGTAAACGCTCGAAATGTTGGCCCATTTGGTCTATATTCTTATTCATGACCTTCTCAGGTGGAAAGGTTTTAGGGTCGAACCATACATTAGGATCGAACCACACATAATATTAGGATCTCTCTCGATAGTCCATACATTCACTATCTCTCGCAATCCTTTTATTATGTGGAAACCATTGGCCACGCAATCTTCCCTAGACTCGTGGGGGAATAACAAGGGCGCCGTGACTCGATGGAGCCTTTGAGTTTTCTTTACCACAAAATAGGAGTGTGCATTCAGTTAAAACCTCATATTTTGATTTTTTCAAATTGTAAAATCGAAAACTGAACCAAAACTTGTTCGGTTCGGTTCAATTTTTAACCCAAAAAAATCAGTTTGGTTTTGGTTATAACCAAAAAAACCGAAAATATTGTAAAAGAAAAAAAAAAGTTGAACCTCAAAAATGGAAAAATCAATGCATATCATTTCACCATTTTGACTTGAGCAACCACATATTTAAAACATTCTAAGCATCCCAAATATTTGAGGTAAATACATTTATTTTCTAGATATTGAAACAATAAAGATATGGATTAAATAGGAGATTGAAAGAGGGATCATTGTGGATTTCACAAAATACAATAAGGGTTGAAAGCATATATATAGGTTGCCAAGAAGCAGGAGAGCAAACATAAATGGCAAATGTATTTGAATAAAAATAGTTAAAATTTCAACATAGCATTTTATACTGAACATGTAAGATGACAGAGACACTAGAACCCTACGATTTATAACAATTCACCAGTTTATTAAAAACACATCTATGGTAACAAAAAACTTCAACTCCAAGCACTAAAACCATATTCACACAAAATTTCCAATTACTAAATAAATATCAAGTAACTAATCCTAACTAATGAGTGACATGTTCAAACTAACTTCTGGTCATAAGCTTCTAATATTGTGGTTTAACTAACTAATATCTTAAAAAAAAGTTTTTGTTTTTTCTTTTCTGATTTTTTGGTTTTTTCACGCTTTTAGGTTAAAAAACCGAAAATAGAACCAAACATACTTTGGTTCAGTTCGGTTCGATTTTTCTATTTTCAATTTTGTTGAACACCCCTACCACAAAATCCAAGTATTGCAGTTTGTTGCGATGTGACTCTTCATGTAATGCCCCGCATTTTCAAAAATAATTATATTAAGGACCTAATTAAGGAATGTCAAAAACCTAATTGAATGAAACTTAATGATTTTGAGGGCTAAAATGCAAGACGATAGAAGCTTGGGGCCTTAAATGAATAGAATGGGATTAGAATTTGGAAATTTATGAAGTGAAGGGCTAAGTGGAGCATAAGTTCAAAATGCTTGAGCCAATGTGAAAAATGAACGCAGATTGAGGGAAAACTGGCACATTGCACCCTTTAAACACACTTGATTGATACTATATACCTTAAAATTAAAATTTTCACATTTTGCACCTTTGAAAATGTATTAGTTTGGCACTTTGCACCCTTCACCCATTCTTATTAAAAATTTCCACCAGAAATAATATTTCAATCAAAATTAAGAAATCTCAAAGATTTAGAAGGTAATTTGGAAATCAAAGGATAATCTCATAAATTGAAAACTTGGCCTAGTTATTATCAATAATTTATCTTAACTTCAGTACCATCACTAACAAAAAGTCGATTCAAATTGGCATGGTCACATCTACTATCACCTTAAAATCACCTCACAGCCTCAAGAAACAAAGTTGTCGTTGGTGACAAAGATGCAAACTTGTGTGTGATAGTGCATAGTTTAATAAAATTACAACTAACAAAAAGTAGTCAAAATGAAATATTTTATAATCTATTTTCAATGTGAAGTGCCCCTTCATTATCATTCTCTTCTCTTAATATTTCCATGATTGTTTATTACGTAATTTCAATAGTTAAGGTTCTTCAATTTGTTGCTAGATATTAGGTGAAAAATCGACAAAATATTGAGAAACGCTCAAACCGTCATGGGAAGTTCCTTTACCTTTTATCTTTTTCTCCATTTTTTTGTACTGTTTTCTATTTTTTAGGAATAAGTCAGCTTTACATTGGTTATTTTATTTATTTATTTTTATATAGAATATTAAATTTGCCCTTTTAGTTTTGGCCGGAATATTATTTTTGGCAAAAAAGTTCAATGGAAATGGGTGGATGTGCAAAGTACCAAGCTAATGTATTTTCAATGGTGTAAAATACCAAAATCTCAAGTTTATGGTGCGTAGTGCCAATCAAATGTGTTTAGAGTGTGTGATTTGTCAATTACCCCAAATTGAGAGAGAGAGAGAGAGAGAGAGAGAGAGAAGTCGGCGATGGGAGAAAAAAGAAAACATGACACACACACACACACACACACTAATATATAGAAAAAGAAAAAACACGACACACACACACACACACACACACACTAATATATACATACATATGCATATTCTCTTCAATAGCGAAGTCAGAAATATTGTGTAGTTGGGTCATTATTTAATTATATATATTTATATAGTATATATATATCTACTACATATATATACATTGTGAATAACAATGAATTTGTCATTTGGACCCACTACATAAGGATTTTTAATTTTTTAGTGGAGTCCAATAAAAATAAAATTTGAAATATATATATATATATATATATATATATATTAATATTTAATATAGAATTATAGTGAAAATTTTAATTTTTTTATTTAGGTCATTGAACGCCACTAACTACAATGTGGGTCTGCCCATGCTCTCCCCAAAACTTAAATTATGGATAACTTCTTTTACACACTCTCGATGCTAATTAACAACTTTTTTTACTGATCGATGCTGATTATTCAAATTTTCCCTACTAAAAGTTTAGAGGCATATTAATTGAAAGCATGCATATATTGACCCCTAAAAACGAGTTAAGAAGGTTTTTAATTTTTGATAGTCCTCGGACAAAGTTTTAGAGGCAAACTTAGATAAGCCTCTAAATCTTAAAATTTGCCTCCAAAAGTTGTAAATTGACGTAATTTCCATAAAAAGCCCCATATTTCTAGCAACTGCAGCTATGTGGACTATTTTTTGAAAAGCCTCGGTATGTATTAATAGAGGCATTTTATGATTTTTAAAAGCAAATAAAAAAGGCACAATATATATATTTGTTGTAGTGCTTATATCTATTGAAAACTACCTCCTACCGGCCAACCCAGATTTTGATTAATTACATTTATACTATCTATACTATTATCTATATTATTATGTAAAGATGAAACACCTTTAGCAAGCACCTTTGGTATTGCACATATTTTGGTCTGTTATTTTTATTTTTTTTTCTCTCTCGCCTCCCTCTTTTTCACATTTACTTCTCTCTCTCTCTCCCTCTGATCCCGCAACTTAATTTGTTTTTTTAAATTATTTTTTATGTATTTGCTTTCTTAATTTTATTTTATTTTAAATTATTTTACCTTTCACTTATTATTTATTTAATAAATACAGTTGAAATATTTAAAAAATTCATTTTAATAGTATAAATACCACTAAAATTTAAACATGAAATTAATTATATATCTTCTAATTATGTACACACGTTGAGTGTGCCCAGGGATGGAACCAGGAATTTAATTGAAGGGGGTGAAATTTTTACGAGATTATTAGTTATTAAAATGTATGAGTATAAGGGTTATATATAATCTTAGCATATAAAATAGCAAAACTTACTATATTTATGTGTATACGACCAATTAGAAGTCCTAAAATTAAAAAAAAAATGTACTACGATCAAAATAATTTATAAAAAATGATATTGAAAAAAACAACGAACTATTCTCTGTTTTAAAAAAATATAGTGGACAATGAATTGATTTTAAAGATGCTTAATAAATAATTTTTTAACAACACTCAACAAAATTGACATAAACCCACATAATGATATATTAGTTGGGTGGGCACACTCGATGCGTGTGCCTACTAAAAAGATATATAATTTTAACTATATATTTTAATTTTGACAAATTAAATTATAAATATTTATTAAATTCTATATGGATCAAAACTATTTAGTATTTATTAAATTTAAAATAAGTGAAATTTTTTCTAAAAATGTGGAAACTAAAAATGATTAAAAAAATAATAAAAATTTATGATTGAAAAATAATTACGTGAAGAGTTAGAAAATTTATCTAATAGCATGAGAGAGAAGAGAGAGAAAATAGATCAAGAAAAATAAAAGAAAAAGAGTGTGTAATGGACGAAATAAGAGCGAGAAAATTAAAAAAATAAAAATAATGACAGACTCAAAATTTTGCCAGACCAAAACAGTTAGTAAAAGGGTCTCCCTCTTTATATAATAGTATAGATAGTATAGATAATCAAAACTCTAAAGTACTAAAATATATTTCCTCTCTCTCTCTCTCTCTCTCTCTCTCTTTGTTCTCATAATCAAAAAATATATTCAAAACTTAAAAAATATTTTTTTTTGTAGCCATCACATTCCCCAAATCATTCCCAATTAAATATGAAGTCTCAAATTCGTAAGATTTATTCAAGTTCAATAACCCAACAAATAAACATCAAGATTCATTAAGTTTAATATCGAACAACTATCAAGATTCATAACAACAATCTTAAGATTCAAATCTCTATACAAAAATCAATTAAATAATAATAATAATAATAATAATAATAATAATAATAATAATAAATGAATGTATAAATATCAAAATTTGTACATAATACCGTCTTGTACGTTACTTTGGAAGAAAAAAGGTGAATATTGTAGGCTTTGTGAGAGAAGAAAAATTATAATATGATTTTTGGCAATTTATTGGAATAGAAGTAAGAAGTAAAATTTACTAGAATTTTTAATATTTTAATTTGAAAAAAAGAAGGAGAAAGAGAAGAAAAGAGAAAAAGAGGGAATTTAATTATTATGGTAAATGAGATTTGAAAAAAAATAAATCACCAACATTAAAATTGAGTAGAGAAAATTAAATTTTTTATTATATAACTTATATAAAAATTAAAATTTTATTTTAGGGGAGGGAGGGGAGCAAAATTTTAAAATTCTAATAAATATATATACTTAAAAATGAATTTTTAAAAATTTGAGGGGGCGGCCTCCATCACCATCGCCCCCCCCCCCCCCCCCCCCCCCGGCTCTGTCATCGAGTATGTCAAAACTATTAGTATTATTATTAGTGAAAAAGAGGACGTAGGAAGTAACACTACAAGAAAAAACGTATTCTCGGCGGATTTTCAGCGGAAATAATTAATTTCGACGGAACCAATCCACTGGATAAATCTTCGTTGCTTTTCAATTTTTGGCGGACTTTTTTTTAATTAAATAAATTTTCGGCGAAATATCCTACTGAAATTCCGCCGAAATTTTTTAAATTTTTGGTAGATTATTCTGCTGAAATTATTATTTATTTATTATTTTTTAATTAAATATATTTTTTTAAATTTTTGATGGAATTTCAGCGGATTATTTTGCCAATTTATTTTATATTTTTTAAATAAAATTTCAATTGTCCAACCTACGAGTCAAACCCGGGACCTCGCCCCAGCTCGTGGGCGCGTGCATACTCGCGCACGAAATTGTACCAAATTTTGGAGCCGCTGGGAGTCAAACTTTCGCCCTCTTGGTTGGCAAACAACTTTCTTACCGTTGAGCTATATCACTTTGTTGTCGTAATTCATTACATTATATATTTATAGCATACAATAATTCAAATAAAAATAATTAATAATAATACTAATAATAATATTAATAATAATAATAATAAATTTTTTTATTTATTGAAAATTTTAAGATTAATTTTTAAAAAATTGATATATATAATACATAATATTATATACACATATATATAGCATACAAAAATTCATTTAATTCTAATTAAAATAATAATAATAATAACAATAATAATAATAATAATAATAATAATTCAATAAAAATCAAAATTTTAAATTTTAATATATTTTAAAATTATATAAAATTATTAATATTATTTATTTAAAAAATATATTTTTTTTTCTATTTTTTCTGCGGAATTTTCTGCTGAAAAATCCAAAAATATTATTTGTTAATTATTTTTTATTTAAAAAATATGTTTTTAATTTATTTTTTATTTTTTTAATTTTTTCGGTGGAATTTTCCTTCGACAATCCGTCGAAAAATTCAAAAATATTATTTTTTAATTATTTTTAATTTAGAATTTTTTTTTATTTTTTGATTTTTTTTAATTTTTCGGCAGAATTTTCCATCGAAAATTCGTCAAAAAATTAAATTTTTTTATTTTTTTATTTTTTTATTTAAAAAATATTATTTTTTTTATTTTTTATTTTTGAAATATTTTAGCTAAATTTTCCACCGAAAATTTTAAAAATTATTTTTTTTTAATTTTTCTTTAAAATTCCGCCGAAAATTGCGCATTTTCTTATAGTGTAAGTCACATCCCAATATATAGCAAAGAATAAAACTCTAGGCATTGATCTCCCTATTCACATTTTTTTATTTTTATTTTTAACTAACCTTGTTCGAACATGAAACCATGCATCTGATAAGTGATTATATAAGAAAAATAACAAAACTTCAAACTTAATTTCGACATACGTCCTAATTAAGTTCTTTTGATATTGCTAATACAGTCAATTCTACTTCGGTAATTAATTAGATGTTTTTCATATGCTCACGACACAAATTACAAAGTTATTCTTTTAGATAATTTCTACATGTATATATTGTATATTGATCCATTATTTTGTAATTTATTAACTTATAGTAGCTCATAGTTTAACATTTATAACTTTAATTTATAACTTTAGTTTGGATCATATATTTAGATTTTAAGTTTTTAAAATTTTTTTTGATATGATTCTTTTGACATGACATTACTTTTCTTTATTTTTTTTAAATTTAAAAGCTTCAAATATGAGTAAATATTATTATTTATTTAGTTATTGAGCTACATTGAAAATTATTTAGAGTAAATGTTATTTCATATGAATAGTATATTTTATTTTTATCTTTTTATGCATTATAATAAATTATAATATTCATGCATAGCACGGAGTACATGCTAGTTGGTAAGTACTGGACATAATAATTTTATGTATCTGATAAAATTTAATAGTGCATTAGGTATAACTAATGGAGTTTTAATTAGTAATAGCTCTAGAAAGGATGCAATTTACATTTTTACATTGAAAAGATCTTTATTGCGGCATTAACATAAACACGGCGTTCCTTTTATTCCTTTTTGATATTTTTTAATTTATTTTCACAAATATCCAAAATTTGAAAATCAAATGAGTCAATATGTTTCACCTATTACAGAGTTAAATATAATACGCATAGGTGAAACACACTGATTCATTTTTAAATTTATTACAAAGTTAAAAACAGTTTCGTAGAATTTATTTATACATAGCTAATCGGTATTTTACTTTAAACAATATAAAATACAAATATAAAAATTAAGATTTGCTTAGTTTCTATCATTTAACAGCATAAATATTTTTATTGTAAAGGTAAGATGCATGGTCCAAGTCGAATTAATTTAGAGTTATTTATTTTCTTTTAAATATATTTTAAATAATATATAATAGAGTTTCGACTAAACAAAATTTAGGTTCAAGTTAATAACATCTAATTATAGATAAGTGATTTGTCTTGGGGAGCAATTTTATTGAGTCTAAGGGCATTTTTATTCACCAACACAACTTTTTTAAGTTTAGGGGGATAATGATGTTTTTCATAATACATGGGGACATGGGGTGTTTGATACAAATTCAATAATACAAGGAAACAAAGTAAATTAAAAGCTATATTTTAAAACATCGAATACTTTTATTGAAAATTGTACAATGAAGGTTCTTCATGAAATACATTCGGAAGTGAACTATCATGACGGGGACCATTAAATGGTATATACCTACACCAAAAGATGCAGATCAAGCCACGCCCAAGGCCAAAGCTGCTGGATTTTATAAGAGCGGCACACGTTTTGATTATTCACGCAATCGATACGTGGGAATGGCCATAAGATGATTAGCTCTTGCAGTTACTAAACCAAAGTGTTCCTCCATGTCGAGATCAGCAGGCTTCATGCCATTTGGAAGTTCCCACTCAAAACAGTGCATCAATTGCGCCACCACCAACCGGACCACAGTGAGTCCCAATTGCAACCCGGGGCAACTCCTTCTGCCAGAACCGAATGGTATGAGCTCGAAATGTTGCCCCCTCAGGTCTATATTCTTGTTCTCAAACCTTTCAGGCGAAAAGGTTTCAGGGTCGGACCACACATTAGGATCTCTCCCGATAGCCCATACATTCACTATGGCTCGCGATCCTTTTGGTATGTGGAAACCATCGACCAAGCAATCTTCCCTGGACTCATGGGGAAGTAACAAGGGTGCGACAGGATGAAGCCTTTGCGTTTCCTTCACCACAAAATCCAAGTATTGCAGTTTGTCGAGATGCGACTCTTCAACCATATTGTCTATGCCCACCACCGAGTCCAATTCCTTTTGGAGCTTCTTCATTACTTGTGGGTTCCTGATGAGTTCTGATAGTGTCCATTCGACTGCTGTTGCTGAAGTGTCCATTCCAGCTACAAGCATATCCTGAATGAGGAAAAAACATGTTCAGGAACAGGATCTCCTAGCTAGTCTAATATTAAAACTAAGATATTAATTGCATATAAATTACAAAACTTGTTAACTTTAGAAAACATAACCAAGTTACCAAGAGAACTGCCTTGATATGGCGGCGATCGAATTCGAATTCAGCCTCTCCGGACTCCATAATTGCCATCATGGTGTCAACAAAATCCTTACTTTGCTTCTTCCCCTGCTTGCTCTGGACATGATCATCGATAATTTTCTCCAGAAAACCATCGAAAATCTTGCTCAAAGCCTTCATCCTCCTATTCAAACCTTGAAGATCAAGCGCCCCAATATATGGAAAATAGTCTGCAAGATTAAATCTCGCAGAAACTTCCAATGTATCCATAAACACAGCTTTAAACCCCTTCTCATCCAAGTCCCCATCAACATAGTTTCTACCAAACACCATCAGGTAATTCATGTCCCAACTAAAGCCCGCAATTCTGGCACTGAGATCCACAATTTCCCGCTTTTCAGCCACCTGTTTGAGTGAACTAACCAGTAGCCCCAGCTCTGTTTTTCTCAGGCCCTGAAATTGGTTGATCCTGAGGTTACTCAGCAGCTCCAAAGTGCAGAGCTTTCGCATGTTTCTCCAATATGGGCCGTACGGCCCGAAAACTAAGTTTCTCTGGCCATAGGATATGTATTTCGAGCCGGTGTGGCCGGGCCTGCTTGCGAAAACGAGATCGTGCGTCTTAAGGATGAGCTCAGCTCCGGCAGGCGAGGACACGACGACCGCAGGCACGAATCCGAAGCGCATGCCCATAATCGGGCCATGTTTTCGGGCCAGACGACATAAGTCATGGTGTGGATTCTTCCCCAAGAGATGGAGATGGCCTAAAATTGGAAGCCCTGTCGGGCCCGGAGGCCGCCTTATCTTCTTTCTCAGGCTCAGCTGTTGTTGAAGGAGATAAACAAATAAAATCGCTGACATTGCTGTCCAGACCCAGGCCATTTTTATTTTCGGTATGCTTTTTTTGGCCTTTAGTTTTCTGGTAGCGTGGTTGAAGCGTTGAACATTTAATAAAGAGCAGAAAGGCAGAAAGATAGGCCTACGAAATGCGGATGGGATTCCCTACCCCTAATCGATGCCCATCTCATTCTCTCTATTCTAAATTCATAACACGTGTAAAATTTAATTAACATAATTAAATAATTTATCGTTAAGTATATCTTGAAGATTTACATGTGTCATGAATTTAGAGTATGAGATATGAGATGTGCATCGTTTTGAGGTAGAGGATCCCGTCCATACATAACGGAGGCAAAGTTGGCGCCTGGCTGGCTTGGATAAAATGGGATACGAGATATCACTCATTTAAATATATATTTAAATAATATATTAATCATTGAATTTAAATATAATAATATTAAAAGATGAAATTATGAATTCATTAGATTTTTTGTTGAAATGATACAAAAAAAAATGTATTATTTAATATTTTGATATAAAAATAATTTTTTTTTAAAAAATAACCTAAACTGACAATGACAACATCGACGAACACAATACGTGATCATGAAAACATTAATAACAAGATGTTACATGATAATATAAAAAATTATGTGTATTAAGCGTTAACGATTTTTACTTGGTCACCGTCGTACTAACTTTTATCAAGTTAACCGTAGCATGGAATCTATGGATTGTGGTTCTATATGAAGAGCAGTCCCAACAATTTTTTTTTATTATTTTCTTTTCACAGTTGATAATGATAATTTTTCTTGCAATTTTATAAGCATCTCATTAGGTGAGAAAAATATATTTATTATTACTTAATGCATATATTAATGATAATTTCTTAGTTTCACTAAATATTTTTTAATATTAAAAGGTAAAGTAAATATGGTGGTTTTCAAAAAATATAAGGATGCTAATAATAACTTGAAGGAATTAAAGTGCAGTTGTATAATATGATAAAATTAAATCTGCTCCTTATTCTATGAAATTTGCAATGTTTATTCTATGTATTTAATATATATATATATATATATATATAAACAATCAACCAAATGAAATGAACTAAAAAATTAAGCCCAGAAAAAACGAAAAAGTATCTCCGTAGAGAAGTCTCTGCCTCTCTGCAAAAGCCTTTCACCAACTTTCTCTCAACATGCTCAACGCACCGCACACACCTTTATTAACATAACTACGAAAACCTCTTTGCACCTTCCCCCCCCCCCTCTTTCTCTCTCTTAATTCTTTGCTGTTCTTTTCCATGGACTTCAATTAGACTTAGAGGGTGTTTGGCTAAGCTTATTTAAAATATCTTATAAGCTTCTACATCTTATAAGATGTTTTAGGAGCTTATAAGATGTTGAATCTTATTTTAAAAATAAATTATTAAAGTATTTGGATAAATAAGAAGGGGTATAGCTTATAAGATGTTAGTAATGGCAATATTGTAATTAATTTGGTTAAAAATAAAGGAGCTTGATAGATCTTAAAAAATAAGTTGCTACCTCCTTACTTTTTTAAAAAGAGCTTATAAGCTCTTAAACATCTTATTTGAGGAGCTTATAAGCTCCACCTCCAAAATTTTTGCCAAACACTTTACACCATCTTATAAGTTTTCAAACATCTTATAAGATGTTTTGAGGAGCTTATAAGCTTAGCCAAACACCCTCTTAATATAGGAGTGCTCCATGATAAAGTTTTTTGATTTAATTAGATTTAATATAGGAGTGCCCCATGACAAAAATTAATTATTAACGATCCTGATAATTGAGAATAAATTGGCTAATTATAAATTATAATTTTCTTATCTTTCTTTTTTTTATGGTAAATGATAATAGTACTCTCAAAATTGATATAGGAATTCCACTTTTACTTTTATATTTAAAAAATGATCAAAATGTCCATTCGTTTTAAAATAGAATTAAATACACTTGACCACCCCTAAATTATATGATATGTAAACTGATAATTGCCCTTATAAGATTCTATCTAATAATCTTCGCTATATTTTTTTACACTTAGCATCCCAAAATTCAACTCTAAATCTTTTATTAACTATAAAAACTATTCCAAATTTTAATTGAAAAATAATTCACAGCTTTAGTAAATTTAAATAAAACTAAGTTATTAAATTATTAAAATAATACTTGAAATTAGTTACACATGAAGAAAAAAAATGTTATTCTAATTTAGTGAATTTATTAAGTATAAAATCTAAGTAAAATTTTACTAATTTAAAAAAAATATGGATAAGTATTTTAATTATGATTCGAATATGCTTTTTTTTTTATTAAAATTATATTATGATATATTTAAGTAAACACAAATTTGTAAAGGTTAGTTTTGTCGAAATCTTTAATTGAGGAGGGAATAAGTGATATTTTTATTTGTTTAGAAAAATAAATAATGTATAACACATTCTTTTGGGGGATGAAGTATATTAAAGGCAAAATACACTTTGCTTCCTTGTACTATGTCATTTGTAACATTTATCCCCTTATACTATTAAATACACCATTTACCCCCCTTGAAATTAATTACCCTAATTATTAGTGGCAAAACCACCCTTTATTTCATTATACATAGTTTTATAATATTGTTTCAATATTAGTATTTGAGTAAATAGTTATTTTTAATTTTTCCTTAGTGCAATATTTTTCTAGAATATCGGATAACTCTCTAATTTATAAATGTTAATTTCTCAAATCAAGCATGTATTTTGTACTTTTTACGGAAAAATAAATAGTTGAAACAAAATATAAAAAATTATTTTTCGAACCACTTAATATTAATTAGTTATGCATAATTGATTAATGAAGTATTTTGATTCCAAAAGCACTTTAATGAATTTCACTTAATTAGTTAATATTAATTATTTTTAAATTTTATTTTAATTATTCAGTATTCTTTATGATAAGACAAAATATTTGCATAATTAAACAAAGGGCACACTACAAGAAAAGGAATAAATTTGTGACAATATAACAAATGATAGTGAAAAAATTGTCACTAATTATATATATTTAGTAACAATAAATTTATGTTGTCACAAAATATAATTTGCATAATGTTAATGGTAATAACATAGTGTAAAAAGGTGACAACATAATGCAAAATTAACAATTAGTAATACACTTATCGTGACAACTTAGTGACAATGGAATCTTGTCACAAAATTCTGAGGGTAATTTTTGTTGTCATCAAATTGTCACTATATATGTGTCATCAATTGTTAATAGTGATAATTAAAACATGAATTTTTGTCACATTGAGTGATATTGTGACAACATAAAAATTATTGTCACCATAAAAACTTAATTAGTGACATGATAGAAAGTATTGTCAGTTAATACAATCATTGGTGACAATTTTTATATTGCTACTTTTAAATCTTGTCAATCATATTATATTTTTTTGTAGTGGCAATTGTCATTAATATTTAGCGTAATTAATTTTAGGGGGATAACTGATATTTTTCATAATACAGGGAGGTAAGTGTTACAAATAATATCATATATGGGGGTATAATGTATTTTACCCTATATTTAATCTTATTTTAAAGTGGATGGATATTTTAATTAATTTTTCAATATAAAAATAAAAGTGAAGTCTCTATAATAATTTTGGGAGTGCCATTATCAACTTTTTTGTTTTCTTTTTTTAAGGTTTTAACTTTAAAGTCAAGATTTGGAGGGGGACCTGTCATTAATTACCGGGAAACACGCTTCACAATTAGACTAATGATTCTTTAAAATTAATTAAGGAAATTTGTCTTGGTTTGGCTTGTTATGGCATGTATAAATCAGAGGACGCCGACGTCTTAACTAACCTTGTTCGAACATGAAACCATGCATCTGATAAGTGATTATATAAGAAAAATAACAAAACTTCAAACTTAATTTTGCTCTACGCCCTAATTAAGTTCTTTTGATATTGCTAATACAGTCAATTCATCTTCGGTTATTATTATTATTTTTTTTTTTGAAAGAGAAGCCAAACTATAATAACTCAGGCAAGAGCTTCTGCAGCAATTACATCCAAAATTGAGTTTGGCAAGGTATCACTCGGGGGAGCAATATCCCGAGCCTTGCATGCAATCATGTGAGCGATCGAGTTATTATCTCGACGTGTAAAGGCAAAACTAATGTCCGAAATCTCACCACAAAGCTGCTTAACATCATCTAAAATAACACCCAACTCAGAGTGGTCTTCACCTTTGCGGTTCAAAGAATTAATTAGTCCCAAAGAGTCGCCTTCCAAAATGACGCGTTGCCATCCCCTGTTCCGGGCCATAAGAGCAGCTTCTTTAGCCGCAAGAATCTCTGCTCGATCCGGTTCACCTGGAGAAGTTATTCGGTCAGATTGCCAATCCAAGCACCTACCTTAGTGGTCCCAAGCCACCACGCCCACACCGAGAGACTTAATATCTTTAAAGACCGCACTGTCGAAATTGATCTTAACAACTCCAAATGGGGGCCGTTCCCAACTCAACAAACTAATTTCCTCCTCTCTCGTGTCACTGTGACCCAAACCGACTACCTCTTTGTAATCAGAGTAGACCCTACGTACATGATTAACCACCTCAATTGGCGAGCTCACTTGTCCCTCCATTAATCTCTTGTTGCGTCCGAACCATGCAGCCCAGAGCAACGTGACAGCAAATTCGAAATCCGACCTGGGCAGTTCCTTGTGCAGATTACGCAGCCAGCAAAGAGTCCCCTCGCCAAAAGGAGAACACCCTCCAAGGAAGGTCCGATAAAGCCCAAACCTGTCTCACAAACCAACATTCTAGAAAAACATGATGCAAGTCCTCAATTTCCTCTCCGCACAACGGACATCCCTCAGCATGAAGAAGCCGACGTTTGGAGAGATTAGAGGACGTTGACAAAGCATTTTTACAAAGACGCCAAATAAAAATTTTAATCTTATTTAACACTCTCAACCTCCAAATAAAGTCCCACTTTTCCGTAGATATTGAAGAGCTAGGCTTAAATAAATAGTGCAAATCCATGGCAAGGTGATAGGAGCTTTTGACTAAGAACCTACCGTTTTTGGTATAATGCCAAACAAGAATGTCATTATTATCCATCTCACCAAGCGGGATAGCCAGAATGCTTTCAATATCTGTAGGCATAAACAAAGAATGTATGAGCTCCACATTCCATCCCCCTCCGGTCAGCAATCTCAACTCTGAAACCCAATAACCAACCCACTCGAGGCGCCGTTGCGACTGGATCTTAAAAGATCGAGTATGCGGAATCCAACGATCCTCCCAAACCTTGATATGCTCCCCGGAACCAACTCTCCAACGACTCCCTACTTGAATAACATTCCGTGTGCTATAGACACCATGCCACGTATATGATGGGGAAGACCCTAACTTTATGTCAAAAGGCTCAGACGAGTTTGAGTATTTAGCTCGCAATACTCTACTGAGCAGGGAACTTAGACTCGTGCCAATCCTCCACAGTTGTTTGGAGAGCAGTGCTTCATTGAATTCGCGAAGGGCCCTAAAACCCATATGCCCGTCTCGCTTGCTTAAACATAATTTATCCCAAACAATCCAATGAATTTTCCTCATCCCTTTGTTGTGCCACCAAAAGTCTGAGAGGTAGCTCTCCAGCTCTCTCAAGAAAGAACAAGGGAGCAGAAAGCATGACATACTGTATGCTGGAATGGCCTATAACACTAATTTAATAAACACCTCTTTCCTAGCTTGAGACAAATTTTGTTCATTCTATCCCTGAATCTTTTGCTAAATTCGGTCACGAATAGAAGCAAAAACTTCCTTTTTATTCCGACGGACCACATAAGGAAGGCCCAGATACTTGTCATGACACCGATTAGCCTGGAATTGACCCAAACCTGCAATTCTTTCTCGATCCTCCTGTGAAACATTGTTACTGAACACAATAGATGATTTTTCCTTGTTAATCAGCTGGCCCGATGCCCGCCATACCTGTCCAGTATCTCCAAAACAATGTACATAGCTTCATCCGTGGCTTAAGCAAAAATAAGAGTGTCGTCAGCGAAGAAAATGTGCGAAATACTAGGGGCCGACCTACACACCGCCACTCCCTTAAGAGAACCAATCCGTTCCTCCTCTTGCAATAACATACTGAAAACTTCTGCACAAAACAGGAAAAGGTATGGTGATAACGGGTCCCTCTGATGGAGGCCCCGTTGAGGACGCACAAAGCTAAAAGAAGAACCACTCAACATAAAAGAATAAGTGACTGTTGAAACACAAAGCATAATAAGACATACAAAGCGACTATCAAAACCTAGACGTAAGAGAACCGACTCAAGAAAAACCCACTCAGCCCGGTCATAGGCTGTTCTCATATCAAGTTTGATTGCCATGTGCCCACGTTTCCCTTTTTTCTTACGTTTGATAAAGTGGTTTGTCTCATAGGCCAAAAGCACATTGTCTGTGATTAACCTACCTAGAATAAAGGCAGACTGGAAGGGGGAAATAATATCATCTAACATAGATTTCAACCGATTAGCAATAGTTTTTGTAGCTAATTTATAGATGACATTACACAAGGCAATGGGCCGAAACTGGGTCATAGACTCCGGGAATTTACAGTTGGGAATTAGAACAATATGTGTATGGTTAAAAGAATCATTCGTTCTAAGGTTATTAAGAAAATCAAGCACACAGAAAGAAATATCATGACCAATATCATTCCTGAAAGTTTGAAAAAAGATAGGAGGCATACCATTCGGCCCAGGAGATTTGTACGGATACATTTGGGAGAGGGAGATGGATATCTCTGCGTTTGTGTAAGGCTCCAATAAGGCCGTGTTCATAGCCGACGTAACATGGGGTTCAACTGACAACAGTGCTTGTTCCAAATCGTCCGCCAGTGGATTTTGAGAATTAAAAATAATGGAAAAATAGTCGGAAATGATCCTCTGGATCCTTGGTTCATCTTCTACCCATTGTCCCATCTCATCCTTCAAACGTTGAATACTATTATTTTTGAAACGGTTTGTAGCCACACCATGAAAATATGTCGTATTACGATTGCCTTCACGCAACCACTGTACTTTACTTCACTGTTTCCAAGCAATTTCGTCCTGTAATCTAAGCTCCTCGAGTTCTCACACCAAATCAAACTCTTTGGCCTTGGATTCAGCCGAAATTTCTCCCTTCCTAAGACTATCAATCTGCGCCTCTAAATCTCGAATCTTCTTCCTTGGGTTACCGAAATGATGACGACTCCATCCGGCAAACCCTTTCGCACAGCGATTAATATTCTGACATAATGTCTCGGTGCTACTATTCCCCTCTATCGGAACCCAATTGTTTCTCAAAACCTTACGACAATCTTGTGCCCTTAGCAAATTTGCCTCAAAACAAAAGCACCGCTTCGTTGTATTTTTCAGCCAAGGTCAATATCTAAGGCGATCTTGATCGGGCAATGATCCGAATAAATAGAAGAGAGATGGGTAACCCGAGCATTCGAAAATAAATGAATCCACTCCGGGGTAGCCCATGCTCTATCTAATCACTCGCGGACAGTGTAGGGATGACAATGATTATTGGAGCATGTGAACGGATCCCCTAAAAAGGCAAATAAAAAACCTTTTCAGGTTAAAAGGGTAAAAACTCCATCACTAAACTTTATGCCGACATTGAGGGTAATAATGAGTGTGTGCTGTAATAATATACGTTTCTAATGCCCAAAGTTCCAACAGTATTTGTTATATATAAAAGTATATTGGTGTGGTAATTAAGACGAAGAAGTTTCGATAATTAGAGTCCTTTTGAATGGATTTTTTTAAAGAAAAAATACTTATTTTTTGAAAAAAAAATACTTTCGATAAAAAAGATTGTGTTTGGATGGACTTCTTAAAAAAGGCAGAAGCCAAAAAAAATAAAAAATAAAAAATAACTTTTTTTAAAAACTACTTTAGAGTAGCTTCAAATTAAAATACCTTTTAAAGTACTTTTAACTACTGCATTCAAAGGCAAAATTGCTTAGCTTAAAAAAAAAAACTCTACCATGAAAAGCACCATTCGAGAAATACTTTTTTTAAATCCATCCAAACGGGCCCTTAATATTGCATGTTCAACTACTATATTCTATGGTAACTTGTGTTTATTAAGAAATGAAAGTAGTCAAAGCGTAACCCTGATCGAATAATATGATTAATTAAAAACCAAGAAAGCAATTATAATTAAAACCAAAGTATAGAATATGATTAAATGTCTGCACAAACTATGTCTTTAATTGTTGGAAGGTCTATAAAAGAAGCTATATTAAAAAGGTGTTCCAAGTTCACGAGGTGGAACTTGGTACACAAGAAAATGAATAGTCATTAAAAAAACAAAAACCCGCTTGTTTTGGGTGGTGATCGATGTTACAAGAATTATAAAAATTAATGGTTGTTCATAATAGTACTCAAAACTTCTTTTAGTTTGTTCAACAGTTCTCTCGTTATGTTTCGATTATTATGAAATTTATATACAAGCTGGTTCCAACTTCCATCCTTTCAAAAACGAAAACAACAAAAACAACAAAAAAAATCACGCATATATAAATTAGATTATGTTTTTGGAGGGAGACCTGTCATTAATTACCGGGAAACACGCTTCACAATTAGGTTAATGATTCTTTAAAATTAATTAAGGAAATTTGTCTTGGTCTGGCTTGTTATGTGGCACATATAAATCAGAGGACGCCGACGTCTTAACTAACCTTGTTCGAACATGAAACCATGCATCTGATAAGTGATTATATAAGAAAAATAACAAAACTTCAAACTTAATTTTGCTATACGCCCTAATTAAGTTCTTTTGATATTGCTAATACAGTCAATTCATCTTCGGTTATTAATTAGATGTTTTTATATGCTCATGAGTCATGACATAAATTACAAAGTTATTCTTTTAGATAATTTCTACATGTATATATTGTATACTGATTTGTGCTTGAATTTCAGTATTGGTAAAAACTATTCTTTCATTTGAGATAGGTTTAAATTCCCGAAAAATATTAAAGAGTTTATTAAGGTTTAAAAATGCGTATTTAAACCTTAACAAGAAGGCCTATTGCTCTGACGAGCAACCCTAATACGGCATACGTGAGCTTAATTAATGGGCTCAATACACGTACAACCGAAATATCTTATTCCCACATAAGCGTAAAATTTTTTATTGTAGCACTTGGATTTTTAAAGGGTAAACTACACTTCGCACCCTATATTATCACATATGTAACACTTTCCCTATACTCTAAAATATCACTTACCCCCTCTCAAATTGACTAGTCAACATAAAATATTTTGAATTTAACTATAATACTCTTAATGTAGTATGTATATGCTTAACTTATTATAAAATTTAATATAAAACATTACTTTTGTCTTGTATATTATATTTTAAGAAGGTCGAAAATTTTTAATATATCAATATATATTTTTCAAAAATATAAACAAATATTTTTGGAACTTATAATTAAGTAATTCAGTCTACTTAATTGAAATATTTTGTTTTCAGGATAATGATATTTTAATTGTTCAAACAGTTTAATGTACAACTTGTCATGCATAAATTATAAGAATCTCAATATTTCGAAGGTAAAATACTTCAAAATATTATTCTAACTAAATACTATTAAATTATGCTACGATAATTGATATGTTAGTTTAATAATTATTCTTCCTTATAATATATATATATTAAATATATTTTACTTGAAAAATAAATATTTTTATATTAAAAAATTATTTGATATTGATGAAATCTGATATACAAAGAAAATAATTTAAGAATAAACTTTAACGTCAAAATTTTATAGTAAGGTAATAAGATAAAATACATACAAATTTAAATAATATTATTTTGACTAATCATTTGAGGGCGATAAGTGATGTTTTTTTTTTTGACAAAACCGACGAATTAATTAATCAAGAAGGATAATCCGAAACAACAAAGGGCAAAGCACAAGACGGAATATGCACGGTGCCTTCAACGGACGGAACCGCGTTCTTGGCTAAAGTATGCGCAAATTGATTACCAATTCTACACACATGTGAGATACAAGCAACATCACACTCTCTCAACGCCTCCCACACCAGGTATTACCTAGCCATGTGGAGTCCGAACAAGGTTGTTTCATCTTATTTGTAACGGAGACACAATCACCTTCATACCAACATCTAGACTAGCCATATCTGTGAGCCAAGCTAACTGCTTCCCAAGCTGCCAACGTTTCTGCAAGCTTTGCATCTTGAATCCCCTAAAGTCTATTCGTGAGCTATTCCACCACAAGATCTCTATGATCACGGGCAACTACACCCACCCCTATTTTCGTCGCGGCCGAGAACAATGCCCCATCAAAGTTGATTTTGATAGTTCCCTCGTTATGAGGCAACCATGTCTGTGGGCTCGATACAACAACAGTAGGTTGCACAGTTCGCATCACCCTGTTATAAGCCAGGCCACATGAATCAACCATCCGAATCAGCTCTGTCGAGGACAAAACATCGTCCTCATGAGCCAATGCTCAGTTTCGGTTCAACCAAATCAACTAAGCAATCATCAAAAATCGTGCAAAGTCAGCCCCGTGAGAGAGTCTCACTCACCATAGCAATCCATGTGTCAACTTCTCCGACCCAATTTGAGACCACTCTCTAAAGGATGCATGACAAATACCAAACCATTCAGTTCAAAATCACAAATCAGGAAAACATGCTTGGTGTTATCATCATTCGAATGACAGAATCGGCAAGAGCTATCCAATATCACGTGTCTCCGCTGACTATTCACAGAGGTAGGCAACGCATTCTTACAAAGGCGCCACCCAAACACCCGAATTCGAGGTGGGACTTTGCATCTCCAAGTTGCTTTCCAGGCTTTTTTGGATTCCATTACTGCTATGGATGGACCAATCTATTGCTTCAATAACACTTCAAGGTGATAAGCACTCCTTACTTCAAACTTGCCATGCCTCGTATGATGCCACAAGAGCACATCTGGACGTGGTGCAGCCGCCAACCGAATTTGGTTGATCGCTTGAACATCATCATCCCAGAAGTCGAAGCAATTAGCTCACGCTGCTACTGCATCGACGTCGCGTCAATCAAGTCCTTCACCCTACATATTTATGAGCCAGCAGCTCGTGGAGTGATAGGGCGGAAGGTAAAAGGCCTTGGCAACCACGGATCATCCCAAACCTTAGTATCCTGGCCCGAGCCAACATGCTATTGGCACCCCGCTTGAATTAAGGATTGGGTGTTATGAATACTACCCCTAATATAGGATGGTTTAGGCCCGGTTTTAGCTGAAAAGAAATTGCCCTTTGAAAAGTACCAACTGCGAAACACCCTGCTGACAAGGTTGTCTAGGTCTGATATTAAACGCCAAGCTTGGTTGGCAAGCATAGATAAATTGAATTCCTTTAACCTTCGAAACCCCATGCCGCCTTCACTTTTACTGTTACACAAATCTTGCCAAACCACCCAATGAACCTTCCTCTCTCCACTTCCGCTCCACCAGAATTTTTGGATCATCGTTTCCAACTCCTGGATAAAACTATCTGGTAACCAAAAACATCCCATGTTGTATGTGGGGATTGCTAGTAAGACAACCTTGATTAACGCTTGCCTCCCTGCCATCGATAACTTTTTATCGGACCACCCCTGGATCTTCTTTCATATCTTGTCTCATAGTCCTGCAAAAATAGCACTTTTTGAGCGGCCTGAACCGACGGCAAGCCTAGATAAAGATCATGTTTTGGAACCTTCCAAACTCCCAAAGCCTCAACTAATATTCTCCTATCTTCCTCCTGCATACTATGACTGAAAACCACCACTGATTTGCCATGATTTTTTTCTTGTCCCAACATCTAAGCACATTGTTTAAGAACATTTTTAATACACTGGTTACGGTATCATCAGCAAATAACAAATGGGGGATTCTTGGACACTCCCTGCTCACCGAAACGCCTCTTAAGTTTCTTTTTCTTCCTCAACCTATAACAAGCGACTAAAAAGTTCTGTGCAAAACAAAAAAAGATAAGGGGACAGAGGATCACCTTGGCAAATCCCCCGTTTAGGCAACAAATAACCAAATTGAGAACCATTAAGAACAAAAGAAAAAAAAGTAGATAACACACAAAACATAATGAGGTTAACGAAATGAATTGGAAAGCCAAATTTAAGCAATACCTTCTCAAGAAAAAGCCATTCCACGTTGTCGTAAGCTTTGCTTACGTCAAGTTTGTGGGCCATAAAATTGTTTTACCAGACATTTTGGATTTCAAGTAGTAGGTTAATTTCGAAGCTATTAAGATATTATCAGAAATCAATCGGCCTAGGACAAAAGCGGACTGAGAAGGAGATATCAAAATTGGAAGATATACTACTAGAAAAAACGAATTTAGCCACGGATTTTGGCAAAAATCCGTGGCCAAGAAAATTAGCCACGAATTTTATCCGTGGCTAAAAGTGGCTTGGCTCATCTTAGCCACCGCCATTTAGCCACATCCTTAACTAGCCACGGGTAGGTCGTGGCCAAATTGGCTACTTAATTCTGGCAAATGCCTGGCCGTGGTCATCCCATGACTATTAGCCACGGCCTGGCCATGGCTAATCCATGTCCATTAGCCACGGCCAAGTCGTGGCTAGCGTATGTCCATTAGCTACGGCCAAGCCGTGGCTAGTCCATGGCCATTAGCCATGGCCTGCCCGTAGCTGATGCCTATGTGCCTTGCAAAATTAGCCATGGTTAGGCCGTGGCTAATTTTGCTAGCTTTCACCAATGTTATTCCCCTTTTTTTCCCAACCAGCAACACAAGCTTTCAAAAAATACTAATAATGATGATCACGGATCGTCCAATACAAATTATATCATGAAATAAATTAGAAAGAGTCTCAATCATAATGCTAGTACATTACAAACTTAAGCAGTTAAGGTCTGATGTCTAACAAATCGTTTGTCACAACAAAGTTAGCAAAATGTCAGAAAGTATCAATGTCTAAACAGGGTCCAATACTATCATCCTCATCATCATCATTATCATGCTCGTCATCACGTACGTAAGGTGGTGGAGTGTACCATTATCCTCCCAATGAAGTCCCACAAGAATCTGTCTATTGGCTAGGGATGGGTTGCACGTGTGGTAAACCAGCTGATGGGTATTGCTGATTAGGTGAAGAGATGAACGTACACTGGGTTAAACTTTGAACGCTCTGAAGGAAGGCATGAAGTGTGTGCTTCATCTCAGTCAATTCAGAGGATTGTTTCTCCTCAAACCGATCAAGCCCTTGCTTCAACTCAAGTGTCGACGGATCCTCCCACTTCGGGTAGTCAGTATAGGAGCTTGAAGTCCCTGTACTACGTGATCCACCTGGTACGCCATACCATTGACCGATATTCAGTTTAGCCATTGTCTCCTTCCACTCCTATAAATCCATTAATATAGTTAGATTTAGTTGTAATATATCATTCCTATGTATTATATTAGAATATGAAAAGTCGAGTTATTTGACTTACATCGAGCTTGGATGGTCGAGGTAGGGGTGTGCCATTAGCAGATTGAGCAGGCGGCTAGAAATTAATATCGTCCCACTTCTCCTTAAATGCGCTCTACAAGTTTTCAGGTTGAAACATCAGTAACAAGAATCAAAATATCAATATTAAAGTTGAAACATAATGAATACTCACAAATGAATGCTCCGCCCTCCCATCAGACCATTTCAAGTCCCCATTCTCATCTTTATAAGAGTAGAGATAGATAAACGACTGATCCACGATCAGATATTCCCCCATTTGAACTTCCTGTAATAAGAGATGTAATATTTTAATCCGATATATAAAAATGCTATCACTATCAATCATAATTTTTAAGTACTTATGAAAAACACATACTAATACTCGTCGTTGTGAGTGAGGTGAGATTTTGAACCCCCTTTGTAGTCGGTCATTCCTCTTCCACCAGAATTCGAAGCCCAATTAGCTTTGTTGACCGCGCTTTTTTTAAGAAAATTAGGCAAGCCCCATTTTGCTTGCTGCTTCTGCCAAGCATTAGCAACGATCCACTCAAGCTTCTTATTTTTATGACGAGCTTTGTTAAGCCTATTTTTAAGGAGGTCCGATCCCTTATGCTCAAATATTTTCCAAATGGCGTCATGCTGGTCATCTCTCCAATAGTACACTCTCTGTACAATGAGAAACGTATAATTTATACAATAACGAATGAAAAATATACAAGACAATTTGTATATATATCAAGATTTCCTTCCACCTCTCCCATGCCTCTGTATACCCGTTTGTGAAAATACGGGTGATCGTCCACACGGTCTCCAAAGCATGATTGAACCTAATGAATATAAATCATATGTCAACACAACAATCGAGATTTGCATAATTATATCTTAAATAACGAACAAAAATAAACTTACTCATGTCCCCGCGAATAAATAACGAGCTTTCCGTCAACTTTGGCATTATCGGAAGTCTCAGTAGGCAAATCGTCACTGATCGGCTCGTCTTCGCTATGGCCAGATGTGTGACGATGAGAGTCATCGTATGGATCGTCTCGAATGTGCAGGTCCATCGTAGGGGCATGTGGAGGCCACGTCGGTTAGATCCTCCTCCACTACTAGTAACCTTCTCTTTACCTTTTCTAGAACCTGTCATCTGCACTCAGAGCAAAAACATCACATAGCAAGAACCTTTTTACATTCATCTCAAAAAAATCTTTATTTTGTTAATTTTTAACATTTCACATTACATTAGGTAATCGGTCACTCAATTGCATTGCAACATTCATTGCGTTCTACATATATATGTTCACAACAACGAAAAACAAACCAAGCAAAATATTAATTCATAGTAAAGTTTAGTCTTCTTCATCTTCGTTTTCTTCTTTTTTATCATCGCCATATTGAGTCATATTTTCATCATCCTCCTCCTCATCATCTTCAAACTCAGAGTTCAATTCTTCTTCGTTATCACTTTGACCCATTTCATCAACTTCTACATCATCATTGGCCATGTGTTGAAGGTATAATTGATTGACCTCTTTTACAGCACCCGTTCAATCAACAAGATTACCCGTCGGTTCATTATCGATGACACCATTCACTATTCCAAATAACTCTTGGAATGGATCATGACTAATCTCTTCATTCACGACTCGACTTCATAGTCTTGTTTTGATAACAAACCTCCATTGCAATTTATCTCTTCTAGTACCGGGGTAAGGGACATAATACACTTGAAATGCATGTTGCGTAAGTATGAAAGAGTCATCTTTTGGATATCTCTTATCAATTTTTATTTCAATAATGTCATACTATGGGTGTACCTTGTTACCTCTATTCGATACCCAATCAAACTAGATACATTTGAAAATTACAAACTCTTTTTGAGGCACGCCGGGATACTCTAATTTGATAACTTCCTTTACCATGCCATAAAAGTTTGTACCCGTCACTTATTACACAAACACCAGAATTAGAGGTCTTCGTATGTGGGGTCATATCGTGCGTATGGAACATATATCCATTACAGTAGAACCTGTTGAAGGTCTTGACCTTCTTCATTGGACCCCAAGCCAAATCGAGCAAATACTGATTTTCAACATTATTTTTTGGATTCTGCGCCTACATATAAAATTATTTTCAATCAGCGTATTTAATTAAAGATATTTGTTTAAACCACACAATGTTTTTCAGATATATAATTTAATTAAGTGTTTATGTTGTATAATGAAATACTCACATAGATCTTGCACCATTCAACAAAATTATTCTCGATGGATTCCTCAATCTCTTGATCAGTTAGATGTAGCCAGTTATATCGAATGACTGATCTATACGTCCTACAAAAAAATGTGAAGAATCATTCAGAGCCATTTACATTCCTCTTAACACATTATATACAAAATGTTAAAGATTGTACTCACTCAATGATGGGGACAACTTCATCACAATTGATGAGTACATGTAAGGCAGCTTTGCTCCACTCATCATCAGTCACAAAATGTCCTTGTATTTTCTTCCTGGCTTTCCAAATCGTTTAAATACAGACAAAGTGTAAGGTAGCTCATCATCAAAAGAGACATCGGCCTCATTACGATGAGATCTTGTACTTTTGGTATGGATATGACTTTCAAAATAATAAGATGAAAAGTACGAAAACTCTTGATTTAAATATGCCTCATTTATTGATCCTTCAAATTTTGCTCTGTTTTTAACCAGTCCCTTTAAGTTATGTAAGTACCTAAAAATTTCGTTATTTTAACTTTTTAAAAATGATAGTTCTTCATAATGTAATTTAACATATGAAATTTAAAATTCATAATAAATTAATTACCTCTCGAAAGGATACATCCACCAGTATTGCACTAGGCCACACATGGCAGCTTCAAATGACAGGTGTACAGTCAACTGCTCCACTTGATTCAAAAAATCCAGGCGGAAAAATGCGTTCCAATTTGCATAAAATAATGGAAATGTTACTATCCAATTGTAGTAGATTTCCCTCACTTAACTCTGTTGTGAACAATTCTTGAAAAAATTGACTTATTTCAGTGAATGGCTTCAAAACATTTTGTGGGAGTGCGTTTAACGCCATTGGGAGCAAACGTTGCATAAAGACGTGACAATCATGACTCTTCATACCATGCAATTTAGTTCCAGATTGATCTACACAATTTTTCAAATTCAATACATAACTGTCAGGCATCTTCAACATTTAAGCCAATCACATAATTCGTGTCATTGTTCAACAATTAAAGTGAAAGTGGCCCGTGGTTTCAACACTTCACCATTTGGAAGATACTGTAGATGTAACTCTAGACTCTTGCAATACTCCAACAAGTCAAGTCTAGCCTTCTCGTTATCCTTTGTTTTGTTTTTTACATCCATTACAGTATTTATTATGTTGTCGAAAAAAAAAATTTCAATGTGCATTACATCCAAATTATGGCAAACAAGATTATCCTTCCAATACGGCAACTCCCAAAAAATACACTATTTGGTCCAATTGTGGTCCACACCGTAACCTGGTATTTTTGAGTGTCTTACGAGCATATCGATTACTTTTGGCAAGTGCCGCACAAAATTCCATGTTCGACCACCCGTCATTCGACAGGGAGAGGGCAGATCGGTCACGTCTCCCTCTCAAGAAAGCATCTTTATTTTGCCTAAAAGGATGAGTCTCAAGCAAAAACTGTCTATGGCAATCAAACTACGTCATTTTTCCACCATTCTTCAACCTAAATAATTTTGTACAGTGCCTGCATATTGGACATGCCAGTTTTCCACACGTCATCTATCCAGACAACATTCCATATGTAGGAAAGTCATTAATTGTCCACGTAAGGGTGACTCTTAAACGAAAGGTGTGTCTCCTCGAGACATCGAAAGTTTCAACTCCGTCTGACCACAACTCTTTCAACTCATCAATTAAAGGTTACAAATACACATCAATCCTATCATTTGGGTTGCGCAGTCCAGGAATTAAACATGTCAGAAACATATACAGGAGCAATCATGCAAATTTCGGGAGGTAAGTTGTAAGGAGTAATAATAACCGGCCAACAAGAATATGATTTTGATGTCTGGTTGAAATGATTAAATCCATCGACACACAATCCAAGTCTAATAGTTTCGCGGTTCGGCGGGGAAGTGTGGATGTTTCTCATTAAAATGCTTCCACGCTATACTGTCCGAAGGATGACAAAGAACACCAGGATTTTTTGTGTGCTCCCGGTGCCACCTCATTTGCTCGGCTGATTTTTCAAAAGCATACAACCTTTTCAACCATGAAATTAGTGGCATGTAGTGCATTCTTTTGTAAGGAACACGTCTAATGCTCTCCGTATGAGATAGTTTAAATCTAGGATGCTGACATAATGCACATGCATCCAAATGAGCATATTCTTTATAAAACAGCACACAACCTTCGATGCAATAATCAATTTTTAGAGATGTCAATCCCAAATTTCTCATTAATTTTTTGGCTTCATAATAATTGCTGGGGACATGATTGTCCATCAGATTTGATATTTTTATAAGTTTAGTCATTCTATCAAAACATCCTTGTTGTATATTATAATCTAATTTCAATGTCATCATTTAAAGAGTCAGTGATAATTCTGTATGTGACTCACATCCTGACCACAAGGGATGATGTGCGGCCTCCAATAGGTCATAAAATTGTTGAGTTTTGTTATTACGAGGTTGTTCAACAATATGACTCGTTCCCGTAACATTTCACTTAGAATTCTGCCACGTCCTATATTCATGAAAATCATTCTGTTCCATAGCATCATAGATCAAGTTTTGATAATTTCTTAACCCTTCTGTAGTATTGACATGATTGTAAGTACTTGGACCGACAATATCAATATTCCAATTTTCTGGAACAATCTCTCCATATACAGTCCAGTACCAATAATTTGGTTGAAATCCATACTTCAAAAGATCATATTTACATTGCTAGCATTCTTGTATTTTCCATTTTCACATTTAAAACACCGAGACCTAAAACAACCGCTGTTAAGTTTGCATTGTGGTTGTGAGGTAGCAAATTCAATAAACTGGCTCAAACCCAACAAAAATTCATTCGTAAGGTTAGTTCGATCAGGCAATAACCGATTGTACATCCAACTTTGACTCACACGGCTATTATCCATTTTCTGTAACAAACATGATTATGTCATTTAGTCACCACTGAAATTCGTATTTAAACATTGCCAACAAACATACATATACTCATCGAAACATATCTCATAAGCAACATATAATGGATGAAACGTTATTTTAACATATGCAACATAACGCAACATATCAAACATATCTCACAAGCAACATAACACTAACATCATTATTCTCATACTACAAACTCATTACAAATTTCAAACCTAATACTAACATCATTATTCTCATACTAACATGAAACGTAAATTCACTACAAATTTAATACTAACATAACATGAAACATAAATTCACTACAAATTTCAAACATAATACTAACATCATTATTCTCATACTAATAAATTACAAAAAATATAAAATTTAACTAATATTATTAATAACATATAAATACACCAATATTGAGTAATTTAAAACATACCTTCAATTTTCGAACCACCAAAACTTGTGAATATATAAAACCTAACAATAATTACAAAAAACAATCAAAACAAAAAAAATGTTAGAATTTTTTTTTAAATTATAAAACGAAATAAAAAAATTGGGGGTGAAGAGGGAGGGAGGGGGGGCGGCTTTGGGGCTGGGGAAAGGGGGGAGAGGGAATTGGGGCTGGGGAGGGGGGTAGATTTGGGGCTCGAGGGAGGGGAGAAAGGGACGGGTTTGGGGCTGGAGGGTGGGGGGAAGGGACAGGTTTGGGGCTGGAGGGGGGAGGGGTGACGGGTTTGGGGCTTAGGGGGGGAGGGGGACGGGTTTTGGGGTGGAAGAGGGGGGCGGGTTTGGGGTTGGGAGGGGGAGAGAGATAGGTAGGCACGGCGATCGCCGACGTGGAGTGGGGGTTGGGGGGCGGGATTGGGGATGGAGGGCGGCGAGTGGTTTGGGGCTTGGGGTGGGAGGGGTTTGGGGCTGGGGAGGGGCTAGGGGTAACGGGTTTGGGGCTGGGGGGGATGGGTGGTGCACAACGGCCGCAGGCATGTAGGCGCCGCCACGCGGGGGTAGGGGTTGGGGGGATGGGGGAGATACCTTGGGGGAAATAAGAAGGAGGATGGAGGGAAAAAAATCTTCTAAGTGTGGTATATATAAATAGCATTAGCCACGGCTTAGCCCCCGATTTAAATTAGCCACAAACAGGTCGTAGCTAATCCGTGGCTAAAAAAGCCACTGATCTACTTTAGCCACGACTAGGCTACGGATTAGCCATGGCCAGGCCGTGGCTAATGTACATATATATATTTAATGTTGGGCAAAAAACTAGACCATGGCTAACACATTTCGAATTTAGGTTTAGCCATGTTTTAAATTAATTGGATCAATTGAAAATTGTAGTACCACCAAATAATTGAAACGATCTTGTATAAATCTTTATGATAAATATATATATAGATTATCACGAAATCATTAACATTAATCAGTTATAAGTCACTGTTAGTTAAAATATTTATTCGATTGATAATAGAAAATTAAATGAGGGTTATTATTTGTCTTCAAGAAGGATTTATTTGACTGATAATACAAAATATAATAACACGTTTATCTTCAAAGAACGAATTAAATCGAGCACAAATAAAATAATTAAAAAAAATTGTTTTGCCACGGCTTGACCGTGGCTAAACACCCAGGCCACGGTTTAGCCAGGGTCTGACTGTGGCTAATATACGTCGATGGGTTCAATTTTACAGCATACCGAAATATTTATTTATTTTTTGTTACACACTGAAATATTATTAAATTTTAATATCAATAATGCGTTGTTCGATTGTTGATAAAACCATAATATAAGTTAGGACATTTTATCAATTATAAACTTTTACAATTACACAATTAACTCGTACAATTGAATAAGTGACCATATATGTAAATGAAACTCACATGCGTACTTATATTTAATACTCTAATATTGTGATATTATAATATACAATTGTGAAACTTAATTTGAGAATTAGTTGGATCAATACAACATTATAATTAATATATATCATCAAATAATTTAAACGAGCATTCGTCATTCCAAATGATCATTTTATATGTATATATATATATAAATTGATTATCACTCAATCATTAACATTAATTAGTTATATATCAATTTAATTACAAGATTTATTTGACTAATAACAGAAAATAGAATAACACATTTATCTTCAAAGAACGAATTAAATCGAGCACAAATAAAATAATTAAAAAAATTTGGTGCTTAGCCACGGTCAGGCCGTGGCTAATATAGATTGGTGGTTTCAATTTAACATTACCCTGACTTTTTTTCTGTTACACACTGAAATATTATTAAATTTCAATATCAATAATGTGTTGTTCGATTGTTGATAAAAATATGATATAAGTTACGATATTTTATCAATTATAAACTTTTGAAATCACACAATTAACTCGTACAACTGAATAAGTGACCACATATGTTAATGAAACTCGTATGCGTACTTATATATATATATATATATATGCACTTATATATGTAGTATATATATAATAACACTCTAATATTGTGATATTATAATAAACAATTGTGAAACTTAAATTGAGAATTAGTTCGATCAATACAACATTATAATTAATATCATCAAATAATTTAAACGATCATTCGTTATTCCAAATGATCGTTATATATATAAATATACACATTCATTAACATTAATCAGTTACATATAAATTTAATTACAAGATTTATTTGACTGATAATACAAAATAGATTAACACATTTATCGTCAAAGAACAAATTATGTCGACCACAAATAAAAAAATTCAAAAAAAAATATTTAGTTAGCCACGGCCTAACTGTGGCTAACCCGTGGCTATTGGCCACGGCTTTCTAGTCCATGGCTAACCATTGACGGCAAAATTCGCGCCAATTTCAGCCACCAAAAGTAGCCATGGACTGGTTGTGACTAATTTAGCCACATGCTAAGTTTTTTTCGTAAATTTTTTTTTGTCCGTGGCTAAGAGCCAGGGATTAGACAGGATTTTTTCCTGCGGCTAAAATCCGTGGCTATGAGCTGTTTTTCTAGTAGTGATAAGTTTTGATAAGGTTAGCAAGCACTTTCGGGACTAGCTTGTAGGTCACATGACACAAAGATATGGGCCTAAAATGAGTAATATGGTCTTGATTAGCTTTTTTCGGGATTAAAACAATTTAAGTATAGTTGATATCTCTAATATGGCCCCATTCATTCGAAAGGGAAAGAACACTGCAATGACATTATCACCAACAATATGCCAAAATTTATAAAAGAATAAAGGCGGCATACTGTTCGGCCCTGGCAACTTAAGAGGGAACATGTGTTTCAGAGCACTTGTTACCTCCTCAACAATGAAGAGCACCAACGAGGCATGTTGCATGTCCTCGTCTACTCAGGGTTCAATAGCCTCCAAAGCCTCATCAATAGCACCGCTCGACGGGAGTCCCGACGTGAAAACCGCCTCAAAATGCGAGGAAATAATATTCTAGACATCCCCAACTCTATCCCTCCAAAGTCCCGCATTATCTTTAAGCTTACTAATGGTATTCGTTCGTTTCCTCTGCTCCACTTTTTGAGTGGAAGAACGAAGTTTTTATCGCCCTTCTTGAGCCAGTGATCCTTACTCCATTGTTTCCAAAACACTTCCTCCCTCCCATATATTTCTTCTACTTTTCCCCGGGTTACCGCTTCCTCTCTTTTTGAATCTATTGTGATAAGGCCACCCTTAATCTTACTTAGTTTCGCCTCAAGCTGTTTAATCTCATCCTGCGGCCTCAGGAAATTCTTTCTGCTCCAATCAATCAAACCCACTCGGTAATTATCAAGGTTTCTCAACATCATCTCTTGCGGTTTGACACTAAGATCCCTTCCCTTCCAACTATCCGAGATCACCCTAGCACAGTCATCATGCCTTACCCACATCGCCTCAAATCTCCATGGTCGACACCCAATACAAGGTCAATGTACTGCAGGCCATAGCTCTATTAAAACAAGAACATGATCCGAGTAACTAGTGGTGAGATGGCTGACCTTAACCATGGGAAAATAATTAATCCACTCCATGTTTGCCAAGGCCCTATCTAGCCTTTCTCGCACTGTGTAAGGGTAAACCCCGATTGTTGCACCAGGTGAACAGATAACACATTTACGCCAAATCAAATTAACCACATTCTTCCACCACCCCTCTGAAAGCCCTCAACTGGCCCGGCTGTTTAGACTGCCCACCTTCCTTCTTATCCGACAATAGGATTTCGTTGAAATCTCTTGCTCATAACGACGGTGCGCTCTGTCTTCTTCCTAACTTATGTAACATCTCCCAAGACCTCTATTTCATGCCCACAGCCGGCTCCCCATAAAACCCAGAAAATCGCCAATCCCTGGATATTTTGTCATCCCAAATTCTAGCCTCTATATGGTATTTTGAAAAGCTTGCTACTGAAACTCTGATATCTCTGTTCCACAGCAATGCCAGCCCACCACTCTTTCCAATCGGATCCACACTTAGTCAGAACATATTTAGTCGAGTTTTCAGTCTCTCGATCTTGCCCTTCCGCCAACGAGTCTCCGATAGAAAGACAAGACAAGGGCTATAGGTACGGAGGTACTCCTCCAAAGCACAAACTGTCCAGGGCCCCCCCAAGCTCTAATAATTCTAGCATAGGAGATTCATGGTTCTCGGCAGGGCTGCACCATAGCCTTCGCCGAATCAACATATGCCAAGCCTATACAGTCCCCGGTAGCTTGACGTTTATTAGATTTGGATGTTTCTCCTAACTTCCTTTTCCCAATAACGTTAATAATTTTCCTGTGTAGTTTCTTTTTGTTTCTCTGAGTGGAGCCAGAGATACCGTAATTGCATACAAGATCTAGATTGGTATCTCCAATGAGAATAGGTGCAGAAGCAGGTTCCGTATGTAGATCCAGTGGCTTACTTAACTCGGTCCCGAGGCGGCATAGTGAAGGAGCATGGCTAGGGCGTAGTCACGGGTATGGGTATTTTGTCCATTTTTAAATTATTAATTTGGCTATAGACCAACGTCTTAATTCATCCACCAATAGTTGTGGCTAATAAATGCACGGCATACATGACGACAAATAAATTGGCAAGTACTGGAATAATAATTTTAAGTATCTGATAAAATTTAATAGTGCATTAGGTATAACTAGTGGAGTTTTAACTAGTAATAGCTCTAGAAAGGATGCAATATACCTCTTTATATTGAAAAAATCTTTATTGCATTAAGATAAACCAGCGTTCCTTTTATTCCTTTTTCATATTTTTTAATTTATTTTCACAAATATCTAAAAATTGAAAATCAAATGAGTCGATATGTTTCACCTATTACAAAGTTAAATATACTATGCATAGGTGAAACATATTGATTCATTTTTAAATTTATTACAAAGTTAAAATCAGTTTCGTAGAATTTATTTAGACATAGATAATCGTTATTTACTTTAAACAATATAAAAATTAAGGTTTGCTTAGTTTCTATCATTTAACAGCATAAATATTTTTATTGTAAAGTTGAGATGCATGGTCCAAATCGAATTAATTTAATTTTTGATTTTTAGCTATTTATTTGTCCAAGTAAATCCAAGTTGTTTTTTCAAAAAAAGTAAAAAGAAAAAAAAATTAACTCATTTAAATGCAATTAAGTATTTTGAAATGAAACTTAAAAAAAAGTCTAATATCTTTTAAATATATTTTAAAAAATATAATGGAGTTTGGACTAAACAAAATTTAGGTTCAAGTTAATAACATCTCGTCGTAGATAAGATTGTAATGTTATGTAATTTGTCTTGGGGAGCAAAGTGAATAACTCTTTTTATTGAATCTACGGGCATTTTTATTCATCAACACAACTTTTTTATGTTTAGGGGGGTAATGATGTTTTTCATAATACATGGGACATGGGGTGTTTGATACAAATTCAATAATACAAGGAAACAAAGTTAATTGAAAGCTATATTTTAAAACATCGAATACTTTTATTGAAAATTTTACAATGAAGCTTCTTCGCGAAATACGTTCGGAAGTGAACTATAATGACATGTTATATAGCTATTCCAAAAGACGCAGATCAAGCCATGCCCAAGGCCAAAGCTGCTGGATTTTATAGGATCTGCACACGTTTTGATTATTCACGCAATCGATACGTGGGAATGGCCATAAGATCATTAGCTCTTGCAGTTACTAAACCAAAGTGTTCCTCCATGTCGAGATCAGCAGGATTCATGCCATTTGGAAGTTCCCACTCAAAACAGTGCATCAATTGCGCCACCACCAACCGGACCACAGTGAGTCCCAATTGCAACCCGGGGCAACTCCTTCTGCCAGAACCGAATGGTATGAGCTCGAAATGTTGCCCCCTCAGGTCTATATTCTTGTTCTCAAACCTTTCAGGCGAAAAGGTTTCAGGGTCGGACCACACATTAGGATCTCTCCCGATAGCCCATACATTCACTATGGCTCGCGATCCTTTTGGTATGTGGAAACCATCGACCAAGCAATCTTCCCTGGACTCATGGGGAAGTAACAAGGGCGCGACAGGATGAAGCCTTTGCGTTTCCTTCACCACAAAATCCAAGTATTGCAGTTTGTCGAGATGCGACTCTTCAATCATATTGTCTATGCCCACCACCGAGTCCAATTCCTTTTGGAGCTTCTTCATTACTTGTGGGTTCCTGATGAGTTCTGATAGTGTCCATTCGATTGCTGTTGCTGAAGTGTCCATTCCAGCTACAAGCATATCCTGAATGAGGAAAAAACTTGTTCAGGAACAGGATCTCCTAGCTAATCTAATATTAAAACTAAGATATTAATTGCATATAAATTACAGAACTTGTAAGTTTAGACAACATAACCAAGTTACCAAGAGAACAGCCTTGATGTGGCGGCGATCGAATTCGAATTCAGCCTCTCCGGACTCCATAATTGCCATCATGGTGTCAACAAAATCCTTACTCTGCTTCTTCCCCTGCTTGCTCTGGATATGATCATCAATAATTTTCTCCAGAAAAACATCGAAAATCTTGCTCAAGGCCTTCATCCTTCTATTCATACCTTGAAGATCAAGCGCCCCAATATATGGAAAATAGTCTGCAAGATTAAATCTCGCAGCAACTTCCAACGTATCCATAAACACAGCTTTAAACCCCTTCTCATCCAAGTCCCCATCAGCATATTTTCTACCAAACACCATCCGGCAATTCATGTCCCCACTCAAGGCCGCAATTCTGGCACTGAGATCCACAATTTCCCGCTTTTCAGCCACCTGTTTGAGTGAACTAACCATTAGCCCCAGCTCTGTTTTTCTCATGCCTTGAAATTGGTTGATCCTGAGGTTACTCAGCAGCTCCAAGGTGCAGAGCTTTCGCATGTTTCTCCAATATGGGCCGTACGGCCCGAAAACTAAGTTTCTCTGGCCATAGGATATGTATTTCGAGCCGGTGTGGCCGGGCCTGCTTGCGAAAACGAGATCGTGCGTCTTAAGGATGAGCTCAGCTCCGGCAGGCGAGGACACGACGACCGCAGGCACGAATCCTAAGCGCATGCCCATAATCGGGCCATGTTTTCGGGCCAGACGACATAAGTCATGGTGTGGATTCTTCCCCAAGAGATGGAGATGGCCTAAAATTGGAAGCCCTGTCGGGCCCGGAGGCCGCCTTATCTTCTTTCTCAGGCTCAGCAGTTGTTGAAGGAGATAAACAAATAAAATCGCTGATATTGCTGTCCAGACCCAGGCCATTTTTATTTTCGGTATGCTTTTTTTGTGCCTTTAGTTTTCTGGTGGTGTGGTTGAAGTGTTGAACATTTAATATAGAGCAGAAATGCAGAAAGATAAGGATACGTACTAATGGCGACAAAGTTGGCCTTGTTCCGTGATATGCTTGTTTTTCCTGCGATTTTTACCTATCCAATTTTTGGGAAAATTTTTACCTATCCCAAATTCACATATGGGACCGGCGCCATCCTATTGAAGAAAAGTGAAATTGACCTGCATAAATAATTATCGGAAAGTTCTTTTACTTTGAATTCGTGAATTTGATGGTCAAATCTATAATGGTTAAATATTAAGTTTTAATCTTTCTTTTTCTTTTTTAATATAATAATTAATGACGCTTAAATTTAGATACTGAGGTATTCGTAGTCCACCCTAGAAAGTTTTCAAAAGTTTAGTCGAATATTTCAAATTTGTACAATTGATAATGTTTTGGGCTAAAGTTCATGTTTAGAATAACTTTGGTTTCTAATTTTTAAATCACAATTTTTTAATCCTTCAAATTTTAATTATTCTTAACTTTAGTCATTCAATCAATTTGTTAAGGGTAAAATTGTCAATTCAAAATTTAAGCTACATTTTAATCCTTAAAAATATTTATTTTTGCAAGTTGGTCATTCTAAATTTATTTTTTCAAACTGATTCTCTAAAACTTACAAGTATAGCACTATATACTCCTTCTAGTGTCATAGTCACCGCGCCATACTTATAAATGGACAAAAATTAAATTTGATCATATAGTAAAATAAAAGAAAAAAAATGATAACAATACTTCGTGCGAGCGCAAACTATTTATGTCAAAATATTTCTAAAATGACGTGCTCTTGTACTGATTCAAATTTTGGAATAAGATTTTCAATTTTGAAAGATACGTGATAAATTGTGATTTTATATTTTCTTGAATTTTTTTTTAGCTTTTTATTTAGATGAGTTGTAATTTTATACTTTTTTCTTATATTAGAAAATATTATATACATTTACTTACACTTACAACATTATCAGTTTCTTCAATTTTAAAATTTTAGTTAGAAAAAAATTAAGGGACTAATAATAATTTTCCATCAAAAGTGTAAAATCACAACATATCCAATATCTTTCCTAACCCGAAAAATTTTATGCCAAAATTTCAAAGTGTTTAAAAACCCTTAAAATCTAGCCTCCCACAAAAACAAATTGCAGTAACTATAGACTGTGTTGCTCAACATCTTTTGGATTCAACAAATTCGAAAATTCAATTTTGGTATTCGTAAGAAGTGCAGAGTAACTGCAAACTAGTAGTAGTCTCAGTACTATACCTGCAAACTAGTAGTAGCCTTAGTACTATACCTGCATGCTCTGAAGAATCAATGTGAGAAAATAAATAATAAACTTTTAAGGACTAAAGTGTAAAAAAATATATAAATTAAATGATTATAGTGAAATTTAAATTTTGATTGATGATTTTACCCCACAATAATTGATTGAAGGATTAAGGTAAAACGTAATTAAAACTTAAAAAACTAAAATATTATAATTTTTAAACTAAAATATTATAGTTTAAAAATTATAAATTCAAGTGATTTTACTGTAAACCTTAGTGACGATTATGGGACTTGCCTTTTTTTTTCGAAAGAAAATTTTGATAGAAACAATATATAAACTTGTTTGTTCTGGTCTTACAAAAATGAACCTACCACATCCTTCGTGGAATTAGGGAATATAATATTAATATTATTGCTAATTGAATCTACAAAGAAAAGTATAGTATTTGAAAATTTGTTTAATTATTAATTAAATGAGCCTAAACTTTGTTATTATTAATGAAATTGAACACAAGTAGTTTATTATTGGAAACATTAATTAATGAAAATAGATATACGTTATTTCACAACTTTTCAATTATAATATCGGGTTATGTATAGTTGTATGATACTAAGATAAAATCCAAGATATATTGGACTTAGTAATTACTAGACATAAATAAAATTAATTGGCTATATTTTAAGAAAATGATATAATTGAAAATATAATTAAATATTTAATATTTTTTATAAAATAAGACAATATTTTTTAACAAATAAATTAAAATATTAAAGATATATGCTTTTTTATTTATGCTTCCCATACATATTTAAATATTTTCCTCTTTTTCTGCTCACCTCGACTGACGGCTGTTACTGGCGCCATCATGATGGCGCCTTTTGAGAGTCCTAATACTAGCCGTTTCCAGTGTTTTCTCACGTCTGGAACTCTAATTACTTTTCGACTCCCAATCTCCCAACCACTTAAAACTCTTGCGTTTTCTCCAGAAAAATTAGAACTCTCCTTCAGTCATTGCCTTTTAAAAGAACCTTCTCCTTTTTCCGGCTAACCATCTTCGTCTCCTCATTTTTCTTACCCCCAAATTCGAAAACCCTAATTTTCTCAACATCAATGGCGTCTCCAAACTCCACCATTTTCACATGCGAAGGTTCCCACTCTTTGGGCCCTATTATTAGCGGGGATATCCCTCGCGACCATCCTCGCGACCTAGCTCGTTTCGAAGAGCGGCTACCGTATCCGGGGGGTCACGTCTTTGGCACCTCCGTTCGCAACTGGCCCTGGTCACCCAATTCCTCCGTCCACCGCGACTTCACCATCTGGTGCGCTCGCGTTGAAGCCGTATACGGCCAATTGTGGAGAAGCATCGGGATTTATGAACCTATTCAGGTTTCGAAATCCCCATATGCTCTTGATATGGGTTTCCTTCAGGCGGCGCTGCCGTTTTGGTGTCGTCTTGACAACACATTTCATTTCGCCACCGGTCCCATGACTCTTACCCTCCTTGATTTGGAGCAGTTGGCGGGTTTCAGCTCGTCTAGTCGCCCAGTCAGTGTTGATGTCAAATATGAGGATGTTGATGTCACGGAGCTCTCTCATCTCTCCCATGAACACAAACCCCTGACGAACTATGGGCATATAATTGCCCATTTTATTAACAAGGCCACTCCGGTCACAGACGAGGAGCACGTGCGATTTCTTGCCCTGTGGCTGTGCAGATATGTATTCTGCAGCCAATCTTGCCAACAGACGATGGAATTCTACTACATGGCCGGGGCAATGGCTGCTGGTGCCAATTTGGCCTTGGGCCCAGCGGTACTAGCTTTTGTCTATAAAGGGCTACGTAAGCTGGTCAAAGTGAGGCAGGACCCCAAGAAGAGGGAAATACATCATGGCGGGCTCTGGCTAGTGCAAATGTGGCTTCAGGCTTACTTCCCTCACCTATGCGCCAGAGCCATTGATGTGAGGTTGGATAAAGAACTTTTCGCCACCTTTTTGGCGCGCACCAGTATCTCCACTGCCAATCCTGAACGGGCTTTCGTTCGGTTTTATCTCCCTCAGGAAGGCAGCCTTCCCGATTGGAATGTGCTGTGCAGCGGTGACCCGGCGTTCTACCGCTAGGGGTCTCATCTCATCCATACTGGTGACAAGAAGAGATGGGCTTCCTTCTTGACCGCTAGGGACTTACCTTGTTGTTTTCGTTTTGACAATATGGTCTCCAGCCGTCTCCTGCCGTATGCTCCACACTATGTGGCCCGTCAATTCGGCCTGGTTCAATCCCTACCCGCCCCGATCGTGACGATTAATTCGTCACGGTTCAAGTTGAACAAGTACAAGAATCGGGGAATGGAAGTCTTTAGGGGTCTTACTGACAGCTCTTCGCGCCGTATGGAGGAATTTGAGTTCATTTATTTTGCGCGAGACCCCAGGGCCACTTCGACTTTTCAGTCCTGGTGGACTGACTATCTGAAGTGCTCTCGAACAGAGCCTGCACATGCGGCTGTGGCCCGCTTCACCTTTTCGACCATGCCCCCGAAGGTGGCCACTGATGTGCCTTTCCTCGAGGACGTTCCTGTTAAATCTACTGCAGGCAAAAAAGGTATTGAAAAATTTGAAAGCTTTTACAACGTTACCTGGAACCCCCTCGACCGTGATGGCTGCATTAGGCAAGCTTCAATCACCTTTTTCGAAAAGAAGGAGAAACTGATAGCTAGGGCCAAAGAGCACTTTCATATTGCTAGGAAAAAACTAGAGGACCGTGCTCCACATTGGTCCACTTTTTACAAGCCATTATGTTGTTCCATGGGTGATCATACCCAACCTTCCCCCCCTTTACCTGACTTTGTTCCATGGGTGATCATACCCAACCTTCCCCCCGAAAGACCCTTGAGCTTCCATGACGAGGTTACATTCAGTGGTCTATTTGCTGATGACCCCATGGGAGTTCGTAGGGTTGAACTCTTTGGGCTTGCCGTTCCTTTTCGAAGTAACGCAGTGACCATAGAAGGGGAAGGTATTTCCTTCTGCCCTATTTCCTGCACATTGGTTTTGCTTCTGTATGATTGCTGATTCTCTTGCTCGATTTGCTTTTTAGGTACCCGCAAGAAAACGGAGGCCATGGTGTCTGCTGCCACTGCTATCCTTGCTGGAATTCCTATTCCGGCCCCAAGTCCTACACCCGTGTCCGCCTCTGCATCCGCGTCTGCCAAGGTGGGTACCCGTCGTTCTACCCGTCACTTCCGCTCTACAAAAGTCGAGGGAGTCATTGAAGTGTCCGATTCTGAGGATGACGAACTTGATCAGGTATCTACTCTTTGATCTTATCTTTCTGTTTTTCACCTTGTTGATTTCTTCTCCCTGCAGGCATCCGGTCGGAGCAAACGTGCCATTCCAGCCACGACTGGCTCGAAGCGGCCACGCATCAAACAAATGGCGTCGAAGAGGCGCCTAGTGATGCCTGCCTCTTCTTCTGAATTCTCTCCAACCGGTACTCCTTCCGCCTCTGCTGATCCTCCAACTGAGAGTATTGAGGAATCACCTTCCGAGGAGGTAGACGTCGACGCGACTATCGACCGGATTCATGCCGATCTTACTGAAGCGGGTTACACATTGGCTGACATTCCAGGCCTTCTTCCCGTCAAAAAGGATATGCCGCCCCCTCCTTCTCCTGTCAAAGTGACTGAGGTAACATTTCTTTTGGCCCATTCCTGCCCATTCGACGTCGTTCTTTTCTGACTTTTGATTCTGGCAGGCCGTCTCTCAGCCCGCCACTCAGGCTCTTTCTACCACCTCCTCGCTGCCAGAAACTCCTGCTGGCAGTTCCAAGGTAATTTCATCCCTCTCTGTTATACTCCTATTGTTGGCTTCCTAAAATCTAACTTCCCTTTTCTCTGCAGGCAATCTCTCCCCGATCGATGTCAGGTTCAACGCCTTTGAGCAGTGCCAAGGACATGGTGGACTTGCTGGATTCGATCTTGGGAGATGCTCCCGTTCCTGAGGTGGCCACACATCTCTCTGATTCTCGCGTCCAGGAGCTCAAAATACTCCTCACAGGAGTGGACTCCGAATCTGCGCCGGCCATTTTTAGGACAAAAAGGGACTTACTTGACCAGATCCTTCAGGAGGTGGCTCGCCTCACAATGGCGCCCAGCAAAAAACGTTTCTATGAGTACTTTGCGAGGAACCTCCCAAATCTTGGGACGAAGTACGAAAGCAACCACGCTCTCATCCAAACTCCTCACGTCTCCAGTACAGGTCCTCTGGTTGATGACCTGAAATCCCTACGAATTCAGCTGCACCAGAGGGCTGAACGGCAACTGGAGCTGTCTACCACGCGAGAAACTCTCGTTGCAGAGATGGAACGTCTGCGAAAGCTGATCGAAGAGGTGGATCAGCAATTATTCCACCTTTCCGGTGAGGTTGACCAACTGAAGGCTGATTCCGACACACGAATCAAAGCCTTCCAACAAGCCAAGGAAAGGGACCTGGAGCGAAAGCGTCAAGTTGAAACTGCCTCCGCTGAGCTTGATGAGGTGACCACTTCTCTACATTTATTCTTTGCTCGATTCCGGGCCGATTTCCATGGGCGAGGGGACCCCAAGGGTCAGCGAGGTGGGAGGATATGGGGGTAGTCATATGGCGGAGGCCACTTCGACTTCCAACCAACCAGCAGGCGAGGCGGCTGGTCCAAGTGGCACTGCTCAGGGCAAGGATGGCCCGGCCACTTGACTTTTCTAGTTTAACGGCCTGTGTGCCACTTATAAATGGCAGCCTGTTGCCAGAACACATTTTTGCTCTCTCTCTTAGTTTTCCTCTTATGAACTTTTTAAGCCATTTTTGGCTCAATTTGTTTATTCATTTGATTATTTTAGCCTATCTAAATTCATCATGTTATTCGATCTGCTTACTTCAAGATTTCTTCAAAAAACATTTTCATGTGGAAAAGAAACCTCACGGTCGCATGAAATGACATGATTGAACTGAGATAAACAAATGAGCAAAAAATGCCCTAAGTACGATTGGCCTTACAGGCCATTTTGACTCAGGCTAATTCGGCGTTCTAATGGCAGTGTCTCCCATAAGGTAGGATGATACTTCTTTAAATATTTGCCATTGATTGGATCCCTTAGCAAATTCCCTTCCAGGTTTTCTAGTAAATAAGCTATCCCTCTAGTTATCGAATGGATCGAAAAGGGGCCCTCCCAATTGGGGCTCCATTTTTCCAACGTTGCATCCTTTTTCTCCAAAGGAAAAACCACCTTCCACACTAGGTCTCCTATTTGGAATCTCTTAGCCTTGACCTTTTTGTCGTAGGCTCTAGCAACTTGCTTTTTCTGAACCTCGATGGAATCTAGCGCCTGTATCCTGATGTTCTCTACGGCGTCTAATTCATCTATCATTTTGTAATGGTACTCCTCAACGGTGAGGTTGTTCTGCTGGGCTATTCGTGCGGACCTCACGTTGATTTCCATGGGCAGAACTGCATCGTGGCCATAGGTGAGTCAAAATGGGGTAGTCCCCGTACTGGAGCGCTTGCTTGTTCGATAAGCCCATAACGCTTCGCAGAGCAATAGGTGCCATGCTCTAGGATTTTCTTCCACCATCTTTGAGATGATATTCTTTAAGGTTTTATTGGTGGATTCGGCTTGTCCATTCCCTTGTGCATAATACGGCGAGGAATGCGTGAGTTGGATGCCATATGTGGTGGCAAAAGCCTGAATCTCCGACCCTGTGAACATAGTACCCCTATCCGTTACGATAGTTTGGGGAATCCCAAATCTGTGTATCAGGTGTTCCTTGATGAATTTGACTACTGTTCCCTGATCAGTTTGCTTGAGGGGAATAGCCTCTACCCACTTGGTGAAATAGTCCGTGGCGGTGATAATGTGGGCATGTTGTTTCGATGAGGAAGGGAAAATGGCCCCTATTAGGTCGATGGCCCAACATCGAAATAGCCAAGGTTTGACAATCAAATTCATCTCTTCGGCTGGCACTCTCTGAATTGGACCTATGCAGCTGACATTGTTCACAGCCTCTGGCCAACCAATGGCAGTCTTCCACCATTTTTGGCCAGAAATAGCCATATCGCTTGATCAACCATGCCATCTTGCAGCCACTCTGATGGGCTCCGCACACTCCTTCGTGGACTTCCATCATGATTTTCATCGCCTCATCTTGTCCGACACATTGCAAGAGTACTTCATCATGACCTCGTCGATACAGCGAGCTACCTCCCAGAACTACATAGTTGGCTGCTCTCATTCTGACTCTTCGAGGTGCTCCTTGGGAAGGATCATTTAAATACCTTAATACTGGTTCGCGCCAATCCTCCACTTGCTTCATGATGCTTTCCATGGCGCAAACATTAGTTCTTTCGAAGTGAGAGGGATAGGCCTGCCTTGTGATGGTATAACTGGCGGCCATGCAATTTTTGGGAAGCTCTGCTCCAGTGGCTATCTGAGCTAATTCATTGGCTTCGAAATTGAATTTTCTAGCCACATGCTGCAATGTCACTTCGTCGAATCCCATTAGTAAAGCATTCACCGTGGAAATATATCTATCCAATATGGGATTTCGACACTGGAATGCACCCTGAATCTGCTTAATGACGAGCTGGGAGTCACCAGTCACATTGACGCTAGATGCCCCCAATTCTCGTAGTATTTCCAATCCAAGGATCAAGGCCTCATATTCGGCTTGATTATTGGTGCATGGGAAATCGAATTGGACTGACATGCCAGTCTTGATTCCTGATGGTGAAGTGACCACAATGCCAGCCCCAGATGCTTTGTCTGTTCGCGATCCATCGAAATGAAGGATCCAGGGTTTCACGAATACTGACAGTATTTCGATTTGCTGAGCTACTTCGTTATCTATTTCGATACTGGGGTGGTCGGTGAGAAAATCGGCCAAGGCTTGGCCCTTCACCGCTTTTTGTGGAACAAATTGTAGTTGATACTCCATCAGGTGGATGGCCCAACAGCCTATCCGACCACGTACTACTGATCTCGAAAGCATGTATTTGACCACATCGATGCTACTGATTACAAGAACCTTTACTGGTAGCAAATAATGTCGTAGCTTGATACATGCGAAATATAAGGTCAGACACACCTTTTCGATCGGATGGTATCTTTGTTCTGTGTCGCTCAAATGCCTGCTTAAGTAGTACACAGCTCGTTCAAGACCATTTTTGTCGTCTTGAGCCAAAAAGGCTCCAATGGTCTTGTCTGCTGCCGAAATATAAAGCTTAAGCGGTTCTCCTTTTCGCGGCGGCATCATCACAGGAGGGGAAGTCAGAGCTTCCTTGATCTTATCAAATGCCTGCCCATGCTCTTCTGACCATTCGAATTGGTCATGATCTTTTAATTTTAATAAGGGTGAGAAAATCTTGGTTTTGCCTGCAAGGTTCGAAATAAACCTTCTTAAATAATTGACTTTTCCAAGAAACTGTTGAAGTTCTTTCTTGGTTCGAGGTGGTTGGGCGGCCAAGATGGCCTTTTCCTTGTTCGCTTCCACTTCGATTCCTTTCTTATGTACTAGGAACCCAAGAAAATGGCCTGCGGCCACTCCGAACACGCATTTTAGCGGGTTTAACTTCAACTGAAATTTTCTCATCCTGTCAAAGGCCTTAACCAGGTGCTCTAAATGCTGAGCAAAGCTGGTAGACTTAATGATAAGATCGTCGATGTAAACCTTGACGAAGTCATTCATGTAGTCATGAAAAATGCAATTCATAGCTCGTTGGTATGTAGCTCCAGCATTTTTAAGGCCAAATGGCATAACCTTCCATTGAAAGGTACCAATGCCCCCCGGGCATTGGAATGCCAGTTTCGGGATATCCTCTTCAGCTACGAAGATCTGATTGTATCCGGCATTGCCATCGACAAGAGTTAGGTACTCATGCCCTGCGACGGCATCTATCATCATGTCGGCCATTGGCATTGTGTACTCATCTTTCGGAGATGCCAAATTTAAATCCCTGAAGTCTATGCAAATTCTCAGTTTGCCATTCTTTTTGATAACTGGCACGACATTGGCCACCCATTCAGGGTATCTGGCCACTTCGATGAAGTCTGCTTTAAGATGCCTTTGAATCTCTTTTTTAATCAACACACAGACTTCGTCGGACATGCGTCGGAGAGGCTGTTTGCGTGGCTTAAACCCAGGCAAATGGGTATTCGATGTTCCACCAAGTCCCTGCTGAGACCGGGCATTTCATCATAGTTCCATGCAAAACAGCCTTGTATTCTTTGAGTATGTTGATCATGGCCTCTTTGTTTTCATGGCTTAATAAAGCACTAATCTAAGTGGGTCTATGATCGTTTTCATTGCCAAGCTCCACTTCGATTACAAGATCCTAAACTTGAATCCTAACGTCATCGAGCTTTG